>OZ010670.1:6543522-6839364 GCA_963932185.1 Troglohyphantes excavatus | reverse complement strand
ATGTGTGCCCAAAAGTGTGGAAGCCAGAGATGGGATACCGCAGCTCTTGAAAGAAATTCCTTCAAGTACAGCTGCCTGCTAAATGCTCCCAATAAATATTTCGTCAAACTGAGGAAATTCATTTTGTCGATTTTTTTTACGAAATTTATTTTGTGAAATAGGAGGACGATTTTAAATAATGATCGACAGCTCGACTTGCACCAGGGATCTGTTGGTCCAACGCCAAGTTCGCAATCGACCGTGCAAGAAAAGCTCGTTAGAATTGTGGCAATCATATACATATAAATACCAAAATTAAAACCGAATGAAGAGATTAATGAATTTGAGCACCGGAAAAGAATGGGAGTAAAAAACTTTCGTCAAAAAAATTTCACTATAAAAATCCAGTCAGCAAAGGGTTCAAATCGGAAAAAATCCGGGAAAGCTGGAAACAATTTTAATCCATTCCAAAAAGCGCCCTGCACGATATATTAATTTTGCACCCCTGCACCACCTCGGCGTTGGCCGCCATCTTTGAAAAATGGTGTGCAAAATCAGCTTTTTGTAATTATCTCCATAGCAATAAATTATAGAGAAAAAAGTTCAATTACAAAGTTATTTTTCAAGTAATTTCCAACAAAAATGTCATTTACACTTTTTTTCTGTGACTCGCCGTTCAGACGCTAGAGGAGAATTAAATAGGTATTAAACCCCTATTAGCATGAAAACTCAAGAAACCGCTTAGATTCGACAGTTTTTCGCTCTTAAGGTTGTTAAAAACATCTACAAGTAAAACTGAATTAGTATGTATAAGGTATAAGCATAATATATTAATTTGAAATAATGTGTTATCTCTATAAATATAACACTGCCTGCACTTTTAATACTGTCTTTTTAAAATTAATAGTATTAACACAATCGATATTCTAAAAAAAATTATAATACCTTTTTAAATGTAATATATTGAGCATTTTAGTCCAGATTTTCTACGACTACAACCTTTTTGCGACCTTTAAGAAATTTGCGGAATTGATATTTGCAGAAAGTGTTGGTTCTTTATTTGTTAGTATGAGAATTAACCCATTTTGTGCAATTTTCCATCCCTAATAGTTATTTATTCTTAGTTCATTTGCCATCAAAATTTTGGATTTAATGATGATAAGTTCTAAAAGTATGAAATTGAATAGCGGCTTCTGTAGGAGGCAATGATGCTAAATTAAAGCTAATTTTATGAAAGGATTTTTGCAAATAAGTTATACCACACCATAAGTCATATATCGTAAGTTATATATTATATGAGAGAGATTTCTTAGCGCTGTCCTCGTATATAGAGTTGAAGGATACATTTCTCTCATCTGCTTGAGCAATCTGCACGGGCGAATTAAACAATCTTCGGGTGAAGACATAACTGATTAATCCCATTTAATTTAATTGGTATACAATACACATAAAATAAATCTATTCTAAAAGACAAGACGCACTTAATTTTGGGCATCTGCACATATCTGAGTTTAACAATATTACTATAAAGACCGGTTCATATTCATGTAAAGTGTTTAATCAATTAAAAATAAGGCCCATTTAAAAATATTATCTTCTAAAAAGGGCTTGCTGTAATGTAACTCGTATCACTACTGATACCTTTTGTAAATGCACTGCATGTCCTCAAAGAATAGTTTGGGCAGCAAAGAAGGCAAATTTTCTTAATTAACCTCAACTACCACATTTAAAAGTCGATAATCAAACCTTGTTGCTACACATTGTAAACATATGTCTTTTATTATTATGTACCGCAGTTTTAGACCAACACATTACTTTTTAAAGAGTGAAGGAAACTAGGCTGTCCCAAATAAACACACAAAAGATCATCACTCAACCCTGAGGACATATCATTCCTGTGTTGCAATGAATAGACGCGGCGTACTTTGTTATACTGACTGAACACATGTGTAAAACATTGTTAACACAGGTGAACATAAAAAAATCGGTGTTGTATACCGTCTCTTTAACTTGCAAAATGGAGAATTTTGCAAGGAAAAATAAAGACATTTACCTACTACATTAAACAACTACCTGTATAAAACAGAAAAATATGATATATTATTTCTCAAACTGAAACGGCTAATTCTCATCCCAACAAATAAAGAACTAGTATCTTCTGCAAATATCTTATAGGTTGCAGTCGCAGAAAATCTGCACTAAAATGCTCAATATATTTCATTTAAAAAAAGATATTATAATTATTTGGTTATTGATAAAAAATAGAGTAGAATATCGATTGTGTTAATACTATTAATTTTAAAAGGACAGTATTAAAAGACATGAAAGAAATCATCACCTTTTGAAAAAAATATTTTAGGCCGTGTTCTATTTATTGAGAACGTAGATATCGTACTCATTAAGCGACAGATGGGCTTCATTCCGAAATATATAATCGGGATTTTACTATATTCCATACAAATTATTTCAAATCAATATATTATGCTTATATAAACCAGATCAGTTTTACTTACAGACGTTTTTTTAACAAACTTAAGAGCGAAAAACTGTCGAGTCTAAGCGGTTTCTTGAGTTTTCATGCTAATTAGGGGTTTAATACCTACTTAATTCTCCTCTAGTGCCTGAACGGTGAGTCACAGAAAAAAAGTGTAAATGACATTTTTGTTGGAAATTACTTGAAAAATAACTTTGTAATTGAACTTTTTTTTCTATAATTTATAGCTATGGAGATAATTATAAAAAACTGATTTTGGACGCCAATTTTTCCAAGATAGCGACCAACGCCGAGGTGGTGCAGGGGACAAAATTAATATATCGTACAGGACACTTTTTAAAATAGATTAAAATTATTTCCAGCTTTTCAGGATTTTTTTCCGAATTGACCCTTTTTCCATGCTTTGCTAAGTAAAAGGTTTTTCCTTTTGTTTTTATTCATACTACTTGAAGGATTTGCTTTAAATTTCTGTAGTAAAAGGATTGCCTACGGATTATGCATTCAGCCCATGATCTCCATGGACAAATTGAAACACCCTTGCAAAAGATAGAAATACAGGGTGCATGAGAATTGAACAGGAAGATGCAAAAAGGGGATCTACTTAACATATCCCCTTTTTTACATATTCCGATTCAAGTAGCTTTATAACTATTAAAATACGCAATAAAAGTCCGTAATAATCCGGACATGTTTCGGGAGATACATCACCCTTCATCAGCCTGATGAAGGGTGATGTATCTCCCGAAACATACGGATTTTTATTGCGTATTTTAAAGTTGCATTTGTATTTTAATATTCTTAACGCAATGTTCTATAAGACGAGTTTTTATCTTAGCTTTATAACTAGCTGGTCGATGCCGAATGCTTTGTTGTTGCGAGTCAGAGTTGTAAGAATAATTCTTAAACACTCTCTGTGGATAATGCACAAAATGCGACGAATATTTCAGACAATTTAATAAAAAAAAATACTACCTTCCTTCAGAAAGATTTTTAATCCTTGATAAAAAAAACTTCCTCCAAAGTGGGTTCTTCACACACGATTACAGAAAGTGAGGATTTGACTACTCCATCAAACAAACCTTGGGCGAAAATCTCGTGTTGGTTCAGCGGCAGAGTTCGACACTGCTCGGAACGTGACGACGGGGCAAACATTTCTTCATTTCGATCGACAACTCTCTTCCGAATACTTTAAAAGACTTGCGAAATCGAATTTCTCTTCAACGAGAGATCACATTTGAAATGGGGCGAGATGAAACCGAGCAAAACAAATTCCGCTCTCGACATCGTTCAAAACAAGTGCTGCCATTTCGAAACCACAACGTGGATGTCCACAGGTGTGTTTTAAGTGAATTCTTGCCCATTTGAAGTCAAGGAAAGCCAAGCAGCTCACTGGCAACAATTGCATTGCAACTTTTAATCCAGAGAGCAACTAAAAAATGACACTGCCACTGCTTTTTATTATTTAATGACACCCAACTCAGAGCTGCCAGATCTCAGATTTCGCAATCACCAAAGTGAAGGTCTCGGTACACTTCTTTCTATACAAAAATAAGGAATCAATGTTTATTAGCTATAAAAAAAAACCTTTTCTGCCATTCATTATTTTTGTACTATTTTTTACGCTTGCTTTGTTATGTATTGCTATGGTCCAGAAAGAATTTTTTTTTATTTCGTTGAAGTAAGTATAATTTTTTTGTAAAAAATTTCTAAGAGGGTCGGACATTATTTAAAAGTAGATAGATACACACACTTTAACTTATTTTAAATACTACTGGGATGTAGTGACGTGATTAAAACTGGATCGAGTGGGTTTTTATATTTTTATTTGAAGGCGATCGGACAAACCTTAACAAATACAGCCAGTAGTCAACTGGGATTTCATATCACAACGTACCAAACACAAACTTCTTCTGAAGTCGTTCCGACAATTTCAAAACACAGCACGCAGAATAAACTCTCTTCAGAGCACGAGCCCCGGTTTTATTTCTTAGTCGGACACAGCTCGTGTCGCGAGTCCTATCTTAAGGGTGTCTTATTTCGTCGAGATGAGAAGTACACCCAGCGAAGTCTTTACGCTAATTTAAATATACAGGTTAAAACAGCAGAATTTGAATTATGCTATCTAAATTAATTCAATACAAGAGGTTTTTTTTAATGTTATGTTATTAGAAGGTGGTAATCCGCGTTTTATGTTACTTTCGATTCGGTGTTCCGGGGAACCTCTGATGTAAGTAAAAATTAGATTTAAAATAGTAGTAAATAAAACTTCCGTTTCTTTATATTAAAAAAAAATCTAAATTTAAAATTAGTCAGAGTGTGTGCATTTGGACACCATATTTCAAGAGCAGTAAACATGTTTACAAATTAACTAGAACGGTATACCTTGTAAATGGGACGTGACAGCAATGTTCAAGTCAAAATCGAAATGAACCGAAAACATCTGTAGCATTTATCTTTAGAAATGGGTCCAAACGAATAACATGACTAAGTTACGGCAAACATGAAATTATTAAACAATACTAATAGGCAGATTGTTAACCCCCGTATTTCACCTTTGCACCGTCTGAAGGGGGATGTTGACTTTGGCTGCAGTATGCACTCATATCTCACGAAGTATCATTCTTTGTGGATAAAAAAAACGTACCACCATGTAGAGAAATGTGAACCGCGTCAACCAGGTTAACCATTTATCTTCGGCTCTGAAATGATTCAATAACAAGGGATTACTCCGAAAATTTGGATATAGGATAGGAAAATGCGGCAATGATTTTGTTGAGGCTCTAAGATCCTCAACGGCGTAGTTTAATAATAAGTACATACAGCTGGTCAAAAGAAGATTGTGGGAAAAGGTATTTGGAATGTGGATTTGGAATGTGCTGAGCATCTCTCTGAGAATAGGGGATTGTCAGAACTCCTTTTTATCAGGCCGCCAAAAACGCTCATACTTCAACTCATTGTTGGAAGTTGCGTTCTTCTCCAGTAAGATAAAATGGGGTAAGATCTGGAGCTAGACTTGGCGTGTGGAAAAAGACAGGGTTTAGTAGGCAATCATTTCCTCAGGAACCAACTCTCTCACCCAGGTGTTTGGAGGCATACGAAATCAAATACAACCAAGGTGAACTGACCCCACGTCCGGGGTCGGAATATTAGGCGGAGCTTGGAGGAACCATTCGGAAAGTGACACCCACAACTTCGATTTGCCCGTTGGCACCCGATTTGTTGAGGGGATTTTGAGGCGTGGGTGTAGCATCCAAGAAGGGGACTTGATAACCTAAAGGGGGATCATTAACTGCCCGGAGCTCTACCTTGAGGGGTCAAGACTGACCTGACTGAGCCCAATCACCGGTCAACGGAAGGCAGAATCCTTCCAAGTAACTGACACCCTAGTCCTCCGAGACCACTGGCTGTTTCCTCTCTTGTTCTCGATTGCTGGGTATACTACCAATTGAGTAAAAGAAAGATTGTTGCATACAAAGAGGCTATACAGACACCACTTTTATAACTATAGATGTTAAAACGTTAAAGGGTTTGAAAGAACTTTATTGGACTCCCTTACAAGATTATGCAAATGACTTGACTTTGATGTTGTCTGCCACCAGTTTCATAACTTCCAAATCGTCCGCTTTTTTTTTTATCAGATGACTGTTACCTACAAGGGTACGAAATACAAACGTTATGCAAATGGTTTGCTTTGCCTAAGGAAGAAAGGGGGCTAAGAGAAGGGGGGGGGGGGAGAGACACGAAATATTTTGGAAGGGCTCAGTCCCTAACATTATACTATTTTTGCCTTTTCCATCGTAGGAATCGATAATTCCTACAAAGATGCCTTCGACAGAAAGCGCCCTTTACTTATTCCTAAACGCATTTTAAAGTGTGTGTGCAGGGGGATTTTGCTTTGAAAAGAGTACAGGAGGACAATGCGTTGTCGGAGCTTTGACAACTGTTCTCAACTGTTTCCAATCGAAGAGGACTTGTACTTATCAGTAGTCAAATTTCCGTCTCCCGAAGCCCCTGTAATTACCTGTTCTGCCGCCAACAGCCGTACTTTGTTTGAAAATTGCCATATGTGGGTCGAAAGTGTAGCAAGCTTATCTCAAGACATCTGTCAAAAGCCAAAAAGCTGGGAATTTTATAGTGTACTTCGTCCCCTTTTGTTTGTAAGTTATTGGCTCTCACCGTTTGCACAGTCGATTTTAGCTGATAGATGCTCCCCCCATTGCGAATGGCCCATGTATGCTTGTGTAGAGAGTTTTCTACAGACTTGGGGACGGATTTCTCCTAAAACCTGACCCTAGGGGCCGAAGTCATGGCTAAACGACTCAATAAAAAATCCCCGGCGACATCGTACAGCCCCATTGCACTGTTTCTTATTTTAGTGTAAAGACAGCAAACTTAGGAAACATTTCTATTTACAACATGGTATTAGGTTTCTTCTGTCAGCATTTTCTGCCGTTTTGTCAATTAAGTAATTTTTTCTGTATTCTAATAGTCAATTAAAAATTATACCGTCTTTCCTAATGATAAATGTTTTGTAATTATGCTTATCAATTGGCAGTAACTCTAGTTTTATTATACACTATTAAGTGAATAACACTAACGTAGATGAACTCTTCATCAGTAGACTACGTTAACTTTCGGGCAAGGATCGCATTCTTAGGTGTCAAATACAACATTTAGTTCAGACAGTGGCCCCATTTATTGCATATTTGCGAACAAGCATATTTGCGTTTGAAACTAAATGTTTGGGTATGTTCAGGCATCACTATTTTCTTTAAAGTAAACAGGTTTTTTAGATACGCGAAAGAATAAACTTAAAACTCATGCTCATTCGTTTCAACTGAAAGAGTTTATTGCCGTAAAAAAAATGACTTTAAATGTAGTAAATATCTGTAGTTCAGAGCCAGACGATCCCAAGTCACATTTGGACAACTTTATAGGAGACAGAAAAAAAAAACGAATCCTTCCCTCCGCATTGGACTTTTTGCTAAAGGCTTCAAAAATATTTTCGAGTGAATGTTGATGGTATGATTCAAAAGTAAACAAATTTAAGGCCTAATCTACAATAAAACAAAAATCGTCAAATTTGGACAGATATATCATCATTCACCGTTCTCGAAAGTTTTATTTCGATTTGATACTTTTAAAATGTCATCTATTTTTATACGATACAGACTAAAAAAAATCAAAGGAATGGCGACGACAGCCGTAAAAAAATACAACTGTGTCTTAAAAAGATGACTAAAATCTACAAGGATATACAATTTTTTTTCTTTTGCTTGTTTGTTTTGTGAGTACTATGTGGGAGGATGGCCTGAGAGGGGATGGGGGGTCGAATGCGCGTGTTTTCTGCGATAAAAATGGGAATATAAAATCGGGAGATGTAAAGCAGTAGATAAGGAGAGTCCCTGCAAACACAATGGACGGAAGCCGGGGTCTTTTGAACTTGGGGAGGCTGAGTAATGGAGTCGAAGAAGTCGTTGTTTCCACGAAACGTGATTTCCATTGCGGTTGTGACGACACGACAAAAGGGGGCAGAGAGAGAGAGAGCGGTACAGGCGGCGGCCGAGGTCACGTGTGAAGTGCACACGAGGAACGTGTGTTTGTTTTTTACGTGAATAAGTCTTTAAAATCTGTACGGGTACATCGGCAGAAACTTGAGCAACATAAAGTGTTCATATTTTTAAGTCCCATCATTCCACGGGTTGGTTGGTTTGTTAAGTTTTAGTGGCGAAAGGACCAGTTTTGGCCATGCTGCGCCAAACACACGACTCAGATTTCTTTGTTGCGATGCTTCTAATTTGACAAATTTAAAAAGTAAAAACGTTGTAAAGGGTAAAAATATATTTAGTACAACTGTAAAAGTTGACAATTTTGGTAAAAAGTTAAAAAACAATTTGAACGAATACAAATAACATTTTTGTTAAATAACATAGTAAAAGTTAAGAAACTTAAACAATGAGGGATGCTTATGAAAATGAACGATGATAAAATTAGTGTTTTTACTGATTTTAAAATAAATGAAAGTAAAACACATTTTAAAATATAGTCAATACAATTTAAAATATCAGAATCCAATAAGAGTAGGTTTTAAAAATCCATAATTTAAGAATTCATCACTCCACGGGAAGTCAACCTATGAGGATGAACGACCTAACGACTTGTAGAGGATGGAGGGCTGCGTCAACTAGGTGAGCCACTAATTCACTCCAACCTTTTTACTGTGGGGGGGGGGGGCGAGTGAGAGTTAAGGGGCAAGTGCTACCCTCACTGTGAGGCTGCTTCACCTCCCTCACTTGACACGCAATCGCCGCCACTGAACGAATGGGGAGAGAAATACGAAAGATGAAAAATGACACTTGTTTTATTTGCAAGCATTCTGCTGCAAAGAATATAAACATTTGAAGATGACAGTTCAATTCGAACATCAACGATTTCAGAATAGAAAATCGCTGAAAACGGAAAGAGCGTTTGGTAGATGCATGCATTTCTATAGACGTCTGGATTTTTAACTTTTAAAATGAAAGGGATATTTTTGGAAATATTAATTTTTCTGCAAAAACGGATAGAAGTCATTTATATATAAAATTCCACGCTTATCTTTTTCATATGTACTTTGACATGTTTGGCTTTGAGTGCACGCTCCACGTGGGACGACTTCTTCCAGAAAAGCGACCGCCACCGAAAGGTTGGCGGAAGGCAATGATGGGTTGTTTGGACGACATTTTCGTTTTAACGACCCTCTCCTATGAATCTCGTGAGGGTCTCAGAAATAAACTCATTTTTAATAATTCTGTGATCGTCTAGGCTCTCACGCTCATTTTGACAATCGTCTCTTCATGAAATCACTGGACTTTTGACGGATTTTCTTATTTTTAACGGAAGTCATTTCCTCCAATTCCTTTTCGGTGATGCGAGAGCTCATTTTTAGTTCGTATACGTAAATTGCCACAATTCAAAAGAACTTTTTTGGCCCGGTCCATAGTGCGTATGTTTTTGAACCAAGAGATCGCTGGTTCGAGTCGAGCCGTCCATATTTATTTGAAATCTTCCATATTTTTGACAAAATAAATTTCGTGATAAAAAACGACACAAGCAATTTCTTCAATTTGACCGAAACATATCATGGTAGCATTTAGCAAGCGTCTGTTTCGTCAAATTTCAAAAAAGTTTTTTCAAACATGAACATACATTTTTAACAGGGGTCAAGGGTCTACTGACAGGCCCACGTTTTAAAAATAACGAGGGATGCTTAAGTGTTTCACACAAAGAACGTAAATAATCAAACATGTTCGTGAGTGTACTTTTATTCGCGACTCATGAGGAGAGGTAGGACACCCACCTGCAGGATCTTGATCTCTTTGCCGATGAGGGGCGGTGACTTCCCCAGCTTCCCCTTGGACACGCATTTGATGGCCACCACGTGCTCCTTCGCCTGCAACAGAGAGAGACATGTTAAGACATGGGGTCACCAACACTTCAATAGGACAAAAAAACATCCACATTTTAAGAGTGGAGTAACCTAGACACAAAAGTTGCTAGCTATGTGCACTTTCGACTTCTTTTGGTTAGGAAATCGCGAAAAACTGTCAAAAACGTAACTATTTATAGATAAAGTGTCTTGGGTCTGTAAGTCTTGGGTCTTGTGTCTAAAGCCTGTGGGTTGTACCCAGCAAAAAAAAGTCAGCATGAAACCTTCATCAAAATTGTCAAATTGAAGGTTTTTTTTACAGTTTTTTTTAAGGATATTGAAACAAAAACCTTTAATTTTATAGAACTTAAAAAAAACTGCAGTTTTCCTGCATAAAACCTTCAATTTCAAAAAAATTATGAAGGTTTTATGCTGACTTTTTTTGCTGGGTATGTTTATACAAATCCAGTTTTATTACGAGCTTCATGAAATTTTGCACACTTGACATCTAAAACAAGAGGAAGGACACTGTACACATGATATTTTGAATAACTCTCACTCCCCACCCCCTAATATCGTATTTACTGTCGTTTTTAATGATAACTACTAAGCTCATCCCTATTACAATACTTCAAACTGCATATTCTTTTATAGAGGATAATCAACTTGGCTCTTGTTTTGTTGCCCGAAAAATAAAGCACTTTCACACTATAAATCTGCGATGTTTTATTCAATTTTAGAATTTCACATCTTATTGAAAATATATTTTTGAAAAATAACACTGTTAGAAAATGCAAATAAATACTCAAATATATGACCCAGGTTACCGAACCGCTTACAAAAATGGTGTTGTACAAATCGGAACGCAAAAATCACGTTTGTTTGGGTCACAGACATTCTTCGAACCGTCCCTCTCATTCCATCCATAACCAGTAACTGCGTCGTTCATTCTACCAAAACATTGTCTCTATGGCAGATTTATTTTATTTAACTGTAACAAAAAAAAGTGGTCTCGCATATCAATCACTTGCGAGTTCAAAGTTTTTGTAAAATAATTAAATTTTAAAAGCGTAATACTCAATGGATTATATTTTTGACGTGAATACGTCTATAAAATCGATACCATCGCCGCAAGCAGTGTAGTTAATATGAGACACTTTTCACATCCTTATAACTAACTACACGTGGGATTAGCGTACGGGTATACATGATCTATCGTTAAAAAGGAATGTGAGACGCGTCAACCAGGTTGGCCATTTACTCACTCTCCCCCCCCCCCCCACACACACACAAAAAAAAAATATTAACGAACCACACCTTATTTTAACGCTTGAAAATGACACTGTCGATTTTGTTTTGAATTTAAAATGACCACGCACTCGTAAAACAAATTCGAACTCGTTTAAAATAGAACTCGTTTCTAGGTTGTTGTTTTGCAACAGAAAACGGCTTTCATGAAGTTGTGGTGGGGAGACGACGCATTCGACTTGTGTTTTGTGAATGCGAAAATAACCCTCGTCCCATTCGGATACCCCGACAATCAGCTGATGCAAGAGAACAAGCAGATTGTTGGCCAGATGCCAGGCAAATAAAACTCCTCGAGGGGGGGGGGGGGGGGGGAGGATCCGAATCGACGCCACGCAGTCTAGTTCGACAATGCACAACAACAGAGAGATGATGATGCAAAGATCACTTCTTCGCAGTGGATGCTTATTCCAAAGAAGTTCGACGCCCCACGCAGAATTCTGAAAGGCTCCCCAAAACGTTCAAGAGAAATCCCTTCATTGAGGGTCGACGAATATAGAAAGTTGCTATATGAGTCAATGGACGGGGGATGGGAAGCTGTTGCTACGCTCTCTCGTTCAATCGAAAAAGCAGCGACGGGTGACGCCGGTCACAGATTTTTTTTTTTTAATGCTTGGAGGTGGTTTTTCTTTGCTAATTGAGGTGATGGAGGCCCAATTTTCCGTTAACAACATCAAAACACAAATTATGTATCCTCTAGAATACCCAGGGGTGTTGCCCGGCTTCATGCATTTTGGAGCAGGTAAAATTGAAATTTGGAGTAGCAAAAACGTATATTGGAGCAATGAAGGGATGAAAAACAATGAGTCAATTTGTGCCAAAGATCCATCAGCAAAATTAGTATTGGTAAGTATTTGTCTACAACAATAAAAATGCCCCCCACCCCCCCCCCCCCACACACACACTTTGGCAGTACGCACTTGGAGTTCGGACGTCACTGGGCTGAGAAGTTCAAATGTTCGAACACAAAGCTGTGGAAAAAGGAAGACTCCTGCATTATTCAACAGCAGCGGAAAGATGCGCTTTCGTGTGCATTCTTCCTCCACGAGTGACTTTTGTGAAGTTCGAGAGGGGAAGGGGGGGAGGGGGGGGGGTTGAGAGACGACCTTGAAGAGGAATCAAACCCAGCATCGATCCGATTGAATGCAGTCCGGCACTTCTCCCGGAAGAAACTGAAGATCGATATGTTTCGAGAAAAGGATGCAACCCGGCATCTTACAAGAGACAATTGCCAGCGAACTCCCAATCAAGAAACAAGAGGGTTTTTTTTTTTCAGAATACTCGTGCCAAATCGATTGGAACGAATTACAACTAAAAAAATCTTGATGCCCAGCTCAAAAAGTGTTTTATTAAAAAAAATTCCTTAAAAGATGCGATGATGCCTTTTCTCTTTTTAAACACGCTACTTAAAGGTTTTGTGCAGGCAAATTGGAAACTGCTGTAACACACGGGTTACAGCAGATTAAAATCATTATACCTGAATTTTAGTATTTGCAGTACTTAGAAAAATAAGAGGTTGCTGTTCTCTAAGGATTTACATATGTTTAAAATAAAAGCTTATAAAGTGATTCGTTTCTTGTCAGACCTTTCAACTTGTTGATTGGAACAGTAGTAACCTTATACCAACATGTATATCGTGTTTAGACGACTTGGTATCTCAATGATTGTTGTCAACGAAATCACTAGTTGAATGATTGCCACCGTGTTGTATAAATGTATTTTCTAACATTTAAGTGATGAATCGATTTCGAAATAACTTTCCTTAGTACAATGAATGTTTACTCTGTGTTAATACGGAAATGTGAGGCTTTTATGTTTTAAAAAGATTCTAAGGGTTCATATTTTGATATACAAATTTAACTCGTGACAAGTTTTAAGTTCTGATAATTGACCGATGAAGTGTTTAAAGACTTTTAAAATGATCGATGACTGGTTTTGTGATGTAATATTTCACACTGCAATTTTTGAAGAGTATTTGTGTTTTTACATATGCAAGTTTTGAGAGGTATTTTTTAGACATGCAAGTTTTTGAATTTTAACATGTTATTATAAGTCATGTTTTAAAAGTAATATTTCAGGCATGCAATTTTTAGATAGGTAATATTTTTTACCATATCAAGTTTTTAATGTTAATATTCTTACGAGAATTTTTTTATAGCTTGTACATTGTCACCACTTTACAATCATTTTTACCACTTTACTATTGTTTTGCCATATTATCTCCATTTCACTCAAATTTCTCCATTTTACTGACATTTTCACATACATGGTGACATCTTGACGACATTTGTATCCTTAATCAAACAGAATGCACCATTTAATACTAAGATACTCCTTGCCACCCGCTTTGATCTTTACCACTCACCATACCCTAATATTATCATTACTTAAAAAATTGAGAATTATTGTGTATTAAACACATTACATTTTAACCAGAATGTTTTTCGCACACGTAATTTTTTAAAATTAGTATGTTTTTTTTTAATCACAAATGTAAATGAATCAGTGCGTTTTCGTTCAAGTAAGAAAGTTCAACAGTTAAATTGCAGTGTTTTTAATACCTATAACCACGCCACTTGTACCAATTCAAATCCTTTCAATGCTAACATTCCCCACTGGCAGCAACACTCACCTGAATTCACTTCCCATCCATCCTATCAGCCAAACAGCAAGCCAGAAACATTAGTCCAGTACATTTAGGATTGTATATGACACTAATTCATAATTAACTGAAAATTTGAACTGAGGATTAGTTCGAAATGGCGCTACAAAATGGCGGATCAAGGATGGCCGCCTAGCACTTTTTGCCTTATTTGATGTTTTCCCTCGTATCTCAGGTAAAAATAAACATTTTCCGATTCTAAAAAAAATGTATGCTCTACAAGGATTATTGTTTCGACGTATACTATAAAATAACCAAAATCGCAAATGAATGTACATTAATTTTTTTAAGTCGAAACCCAAAATTTCTGTGTTCTAAGTTTGGAGCTGAACTCATTATTTGGGAATATAAATAGAGAAAAATGTTGTAAGTATGTAAATATTGTTTCTTGTAGAGAATTTTCCCGAGATAAATTTTTAAAAATTATTCTAAGAAAAATAGCTTATACTAGACTTTTTCTTGGCAATTCGGTAGTTTTTTTTTTTAACTTCTTGAGAAGTTGTTAGTGTATGCATCTGTTAAACTTTGAAGGGGAAAAAAAACCAGAGAAACATGCCTGCCACCAGGTAGGTAGGCGGCAGTTTCCTTTCTATTCACCGGATACATGTGTACACTACTATGAGGCAATTCAGAACGAAAAAGACTACAACAAGAGCATAATGGGTTTTTTTAACAAATAAAAAATGTTCCAACAAAAATCAAAAGAGAAGTGAAGACAGCTAGTTGAACACAGATGTGCGACACTTCCTAGTTGGTGATCGTTCGTACAAGAAAAGACGGCACAAAATTCTATGTAATTAAAAACGAATCAGTACGAAATGGGCAACTCAAAGGAAGTGCATCACCAAATCGGATCCCACTATGGGGCTGATCGGACACCAACGGGAATAATCCATAATCGCGTTATTTAAAAAGGAGTTTCGTGATATAGGCTTTTGTCGGGGAACATCGATGGCGAACTCAAAAACACTCAATGTTTAAAAGGAATTGATTTCGAATTTTTTTTTATCAATTTTGTATTTTAACTATTTTATAGTTTCAATTTTTTTTTTTCTAAAAATTTAAGAAATTGAAAAATATTTACTATGGAATAAATTTATATATCTAAAAAATTCTGTGTCAAATTACACATATTTTGTTTTAAATTACATACTAGTTACAAAAATAAGATTTTGATAATAAATAGATTAAATTTGCGAAAAAATCATCACTGAGAAAAACGTTCAAGTTTTACGAGTACATACCTACTTTGACCAAAAGGCAAATATCATATTACTGAATTTAAAATATCTGAGGTTCTTAAAAGATTTTTGGTATTTTATTCAGTAACATGTACAGTATTTTTTTAATTTAATAAAAAAAATACCAGCAATTGTTTAAGATTTTATAAGTTTGGGAACCCGTTTGGTTAAGAATTTCGGATAGAAATTCGCCATGCCCTTTGAAAAATGTATCTTACCATTAAAAAATATATTTACAATAATACCTACGATTAATTCCCATAGGATTTAATAAAAAAAATTAATTAAAAAAACCTAAAGTAATAATTAAATAAATTAAGGAAAATTTTAAATGTAAATACCTAGTAGTTTAAGAAAACAGTAGACCGCCGGACAAAAAAAAAAGCTCAGCTTTACATGAAATAGAACCATTAAAACGGCCACCATCTTAAAATGGAATATTAAAAAAATCTAAATTTTTTTTTAACATACGTTTTTTTTATTGTCGCATTATCAAGGAGCACTCGTGTCAAATTCGAAGAAAATCGAACAATGCGTTTGGTCCTGATTGCGTAACCCACAGACAGACAAAAGAAATGCCGAACAGTCGAGTTAAAATGTAGGACCTTGCAAGCGTTTGGAAAACAATGGTTAAAAATAAAAATAATTAAAAAAATTACACTACTATATATTTTAAATTATTATTAAATGATACTATAAACTGTTCGATTGTGCTCGCAACTAATATATACACGCTTAAAAAGCGCTAAATACAAGAAAATAGGTGATGGTGCCAAATGTATGTGTTGCCATCGAAGCTTGCAGTGGGATCTGTTTTTATTGCAACCCCCACAGCCCAAAGGAACCCAACAGGTTTACAATCACGGGTGTAGCGGGAAGAAAAAGCCTGTGTGCAAACTTAGAGCATGTATAGGAAGTAGAGAGAGTGTAACCCTATTATCGTGGGTCCGGAGTTAAGGTCACGTGTTTGCCGGGCTTATCTGTTTCGCCTCTCCTTGCCGTCAATCACTTCCCCCTGCTATTTCAATGGCCGCGCGTTTGAGTCGACAATTTCGCTTTGCAAAAGCTGTATGAAAGGGTGTTTTCTTGTTGTGCATATGCTCGTTCCGGAAGACACGTGAAAGGAAGATTTGCAACGTTTTACTGATATGTATAATCAGTAATTATTAGTATGTTTTAAGTTGATATAATGATGATAAAGTTTGTTAATCGATACTTACCTAACTATAACTCTCGATTTTTAACGCAATAAGCCACATTATCCTGCAAATTTTTGGACAATTTTGTACGAATAACGTATATAGTTATGATCTTTGTTATATTTTGTCATAAATATGCTACAATATTGTTCAATTAGCTGAAATCCCTTGTTTATGTCTGTGTTGGGTTTGGCGGTACATTTCGTCGCCAAATTCTTGAAGTTGTTTTCGATAAATTATTAGATTTAGTTCTTTAACATATATCTGATTACATATTTTTCATCATAAAGTTAATAATTTTAAAGATTTTATATAAAACCCTATACTATTTTAATTTCGAAGATTTTTTTTAATAAAAACTTATTTCAAGTATATTTTAAAGTAAAGTTTTAATATATTAAATTTAAATCCCTTATTATGAAAGTAAGTTTATAAATACCTTTCATTTAGAAAACATACTTAGCGTCTATCGAAAATTTGTTTTAAGTATTAATAAATAATATTTTATAAAATGCAGAGAGTTTTGTAAATTAAATGTTTTAAATTGATAAACAGTGGGCCAATTATGTTTATTAGCATTTATTCGTTACTAAAATGCGTGGCTTAATCATATTGAAACTGAATGCCAAGCAAAATTTTCTGTTAAATACAGGGGCGGCTTCAGGTCCGAACGGCCGCTTGGATAAACAGTATATATTACTGTTAAATATTTTTATATTAATATAGATATAGATATATATAGTATATGACTTTATTTCCGCCGATATATTATTTTATAATTAAAGCTTCGATTTGTTTTTTTTGTGTTTTCATCTTAGTAAAAAAACAGTTTTTTTTTTAAATAAAAAAGTTGACATGCTTTATCACCATTTTGTAAACGTGATAAATCCGCGTACAATAAAAAACATTTTATAAAAATTGGGGCGTCAAACTCATGTAATGTTTTACTTGACAAACTTACAAATCGCTATAAATGCGTACAATAAAAATAAATTATAGAAATATTATGTATAGCAAGACAAGTTAAATTAGAATTTTTTTAAAAAACTTTAAATACTGAATGCATTAAATAAGCTATCAAAGAATAAGTTCAAAATTACAGAGCACTAAATTTAGCTATTAAGAAAAAGGATAAATTCCACAAAATGCTACAAAACAGCGGCGTGTTCAAATTATTGGTTGTAGAGAATAAGCGACCTAGCCAAATACGAACGCGTCAAGAATTTCGCCAAATCTGGAAACCTTTCCAGCGACTATCACGTGGTCGACGTCGGAGCGCGGTTCGGGAGAAAAAGTAAGGGGCTTGCTCTCTCTATTCCTATACCTACTCTAAGTGTGCAAACCACAGATGACCCAGTTCGTGTTACACGACGACGACGAAAGCAACTCCACACAATGAAATTCTTCCGCGGGACGGTATAATAATGACTCTGCGAGTAATTAACGGACTCGCTTAACTCCAGAGTTGGGAGTCTCGGTCATTGAAATGGCTCGTTTCAAAAGCACTTATTCCTTATTAAAAATAGGCCGTGTTATGCGGTGAATTGAATGCAAAGGACTTCAGAAACTTTGACAATTTGCAGGATATCGTTCTTTCGACAGACCGTCAATCATCAAAACGATTTGATAAAAGAAAAAAAGATCGTAAGCTGCGAATGTGGGAGTGCTGCTGCTGGTGTAATCGAATTATAAAATGTACATTCTAACAAAATATGAAATATTGCATAGTGCCAAAAAAGTGTTTCATTTATTGAGACATTTTAAATCAAAGTAAACTACAAAACATTCATTTTTCTGTTGAAGGAATGCAATCAAAAGGTTTCCAGTGACTAAATGGCTCGTTGACGCCGTCAATGCGACAGACAGGCCACTGTCGCTGACACAGGCAAATCTCATTCTGTGACAGCAAATGGACAATTTTCACAAGTTTACTCTACTTTTGCCTCATCGCAAACAATGACGCAGCGCACAAACCCCAACAGACGCCGCATCTCCCTCCCTCCCTCCCTACGTGTCATTCAGAAGAGATGAAAGAGTCCCGTGTCTATGGCGAGTTGGTAGAGAGCACAACATAAATTCGAGAGCCCCATTCTTTGCACGGAATGGACTCTTTAAATCCCAACTTTTTATTCGTACTAGTAAAAAAATATATTTTAAATTGCGTTTTACAGTCATCTAAATACGAGACCTAAATATTGAATCACTCATTTAAGAACTTCCAAAGGATGGATAAAGGATCGATGGAGCAATCATTAATGGATCCGAATTCCATTTTGAACCATCAGACCAATAAAACTTAAAATATTAATTTTATTAGCAAAAAAATAGTCAAATATTGACGAAAATTACTATAACAAAAGCTGATTTATTTGCGCAATTCTCTGTACGAGTGACTCTCACCGTTTGTGCCAACTGATTGCGCTCTACGATTCCTATTCACACATGTGGGAACCACTTGGTCGCATTCTACACATTTCTAAACAGGTGGTTTCAGTACAAGACCAACGGGAGAGAGGGTTTATTTCAACGACGAACTGTCCGAAACAATCATGTGGCTCTTAGGGAGAGGGGTATATTAAACAACTATTATGAGTAAAATCAATTTATTTGCTTTAAATCGGATTTATTTGACTTAAAGGAAGATTATTTTTTTACTTCACTGATTTGTTTTTTTAACAAAATATATGTTTAAATTTATATATTAACTATATACATTTAACATATATAACTCAACAAAATAGATCGGAGGGGATGAGTAACCCCAAACGACTGCTCGAAGGGGGGTCCAAGCTGTTTTTGAATAGGAATGTGTCATTGCCTGGGACTGAAATCGACTGCTTGAAGGGGATAAGAATCCCCAAGAGGGTTCCAGATGTTTTAGAAAAGCAAAGTGTCATTGCTCGGTCCCAAATTCGACAACTCAACGGGGATTAGATGTCCAACCCCACAGTACCCCCCTCTCAGTGAGCCGGACGGAGGAACGAATGAGTGAGATGCCCGCGTAGTGTTATCACGTGGGCAGTAGTTGATGCCGTGAAGCGTTATCACGTGGCAGTGGTTGATTCGATGTGGTGTCACAAGTGCTAGTTCGAAGGTTGCGTTTGAACTGCAGTCCGGGTCACCAATGTGGTGGTAAGACACAACTTGACTGCACTCGGTATCAAACTGAGGAACTACGGCTTGCTACGCCGATACTCTGCCAGTCAGGCCAAAGTGATTTACTCTCTCGCCTAAGCGGGAGTATCGGGTAGATGAAGTCAACCCCCACAGGTTTCAACTGGGTACCAGCTGTTTATGAACAGGGTGACGGGGCCAAGATTTTCTTATTTATAACCAGTAGACAAGACAAAACCTATTCTTAGGTCAATACTACACGGACATCGAACGGAGGAGGATACATCCTTGTTTTCTCTCCAAAGATGATATGGTAACCTGGTTCATTAGATTATTATAATTCTCAGATTATTTTAATTCCAAGGTACGTCCTTCTCCCCCGTAGAACGAAGTGGATCGCGAAGAAATCTCGTAACAAAAACATGATATTTTAAATCGCTTGTTATTTTTCCGTTATATCTGCATACGGACTTCGGAAAAATAGACATATTTAAATATACCAATAGAATTATATAAACTTCTTGTGTTATTGCTATTTCCTTCCCCTAAAAATTATTTAGGAAAAAAAATTAAATGTTGTGGAATTTTAAGGATTTTGTCAGGGAATTCCGACGACTTTTTAATGACACAATGTTTTATCAAAAAGAATAAATGACGTCGTTATTACGTGCTAATAACACACACACATGTCTGTGTACCTCTGTGACAAATGACACAAAGTTGTGTAACCGGAAAAACATTTCGAGGTGTTATCAAGCACGTGATCTCTGGAAGGATAAATAAAAAAACGCGTGAATGGATTAAGAAAATATGTGTCAGCTGATTGAAGCAGGGGCACAACAAGCGATAAATTAAAAATCGGTGTCTGCCTGATGACACAATCGGCCGTCAGTGATAGCCCCCGGTGACGTCATCGGAGTGACAGAAGAGTGCGGCATTCTTCGAAGAAGAGAAAACGAAAATATTTAAAATAAAGGACGAAATTCCAATAGTGGTGAAATGTTGTAATTTATTAACATATCGAAGGTCATTTTGTCCACTTCTGTATAACTTTCGGAAAACGCGAAAAGATTTCGAATTTGGCAGAAAATTACGGGGAGTTTTTATTTAAACCTACAACACAAAAATAATTATTTGGAAGGGGCATAACAATGCTTGTGACTCCTTTACATTGATACCAATATTTCATTTTTGCCAAAATTGAACATATAAACGATTGTGTATTTAGAAATCGATATACGACTACGCGAGTAGCCAACCTGCAAAAGGTGTTAGATCCAAAAAGGAGATTTTAGTATCAATAGGTACTTTATCACTTAAGCCTCAATTTCAAAGTATAATAAAAGCGCAAAAACCACTATTTACTAAAAAAAAAAAAAAAAAAAAAAAAAATTAAAAGTAGCTATAGTCACGTTGTTCACAGATGCAAAAGCTGATATATCAAAAAATTTATTATATCGACTGAACTGTATGTAAGAAGGTAGATTGCGAGAATCTTGAATGAAACTGAAGTCTTAATGAACTATACTCGGGGACAATCTAAATTGAGCCTAAAGCAATTTCATATATATGTACACTGATTACGAATTCTTTTGCTCGATCTTGTTCTTTAGTCAGTTTTTTTTTTAATAACGCACATATGATCCGACTAGTTTCAAAACCAGATAAATCCACTTTTTTTGCAAATTCGTTTTTTGTTTAAAAATATGTTTCACAAATTTTGAATTCAATGCATGACATCCCATTGCAAAATATACAAAATAATAATTTATAATATACAAAAGTACGATGGCTGTCAATCGTTTTAGCGTCTCATGGAAAATGGATCTATCCTATTTTGAAACTAGGCGGCTTATATACTATAATGTTGTCCTTTTCGCTTTTAGTGACTGAAGGTAGGTATTATATATATATTAAAACTTTATTCTTATTCCAAAAAGTTATCGGAAACTTAAAATATTTAATATTTTAAGATGCAGACGACGATAAATCGTCTAAGTATTTGAAAAAGCGAATTATATCTAATATGTATATTTTTAATTTTGATTAATACGCATAGTTTTATAAATACGTACAAGTTTGAAATAATATTCTCCACATTTATGTAAAATTTGGAGTTAATCAAAGCAGAACTGTTTGGTTTATGTTTAATTTGCCCTGTTCTTAACTTTGGAAAGCAGTGTAAGATATTTCTAAGCACGAAAAAATTAACAGAGACTCTGTACAATACTTATGTACGAAAAATGCTTCAACGCGTGTATGGCGAAATGAAATAGTGTTGATCCTGCAATTTTATTAGTTCCAAGTTAAAACCATTTGTGAAAGCTGTCAAATCCAAACGATAAAGTTTTAATTGTGTTTAATAATACCATTTTAAGAATCTTTAAAAACTTAATTATTTATATAGATGAGGCTTTTAAAATCTATTTTTCAGTAAAAGATTTTTAAAATATAGTAACTGATATTTTTTATGAATTAAAAAAAACTTTGTATTTTCGGCAAAACAAGGTCCAGGAACGGGATTTCTGATTGGTTGGAATGCTAATTTGTACAATGCAACTTTTGCAACTTGCAAAAAAAAAAAGATGGCCGCGCATACAAATACACTTGCAAAAGCTCCATTTACAAAAGATGTTATGTGAAAATTAAAATTTAGATTATAAATTACTCAACAATTTGAGAATTTACACATTTAAAAAAATTTGTTTTGTGTGTTTTTCACCCATTTTAACTAAAATATTATTGTGTTAACAATAGTTAAGTTTTGTTAATTTTTTCGCAATTTAATCAAAGAAGCATTTCGTGCAAGTGGTAAGTGGACAGTACATATAAAAAAGGCAACTGAGTGAAATGAAGAATCGACTGCCCGACATCATCTAGAAAAAATTTATTTCATTTAGTTTCTTTTTAATGATTTTATTTTCACCTTTTCATATACAAATTAACTAATCTTCTCAACATTTAATTATAAAACTTAGAAGCATACTGTATGACATGATTTTTTTTTCTTTTCCTGTTGTTTTCTAAGTTGATCATAAAAATAAAATATATGCAGAATATCATAATATATCAGAAGTGCAATTAATTGTAACTAGCAACTTAAGTTGAAAATGAACTTTTTTCAAATGCTGTAATGTTTTTTAATACACCAAATTAAGTCTTGGGGGTTGTAGCTAAAATGTTTATAAAATCGAGATAAACACTGGTTTGCGGAAAATCACGTCCTTGCTTTCGAAACATGCTTATTGTGAGTCACACATGTGTGCATTTCAAGTGCGTTGAATTTAAAAATTTGCCATGCAAAGTATGTTTTCCAGCAGAATTTTTTTTTAATTAAAAATTCGTATAGAAAAACTTTTTTGGAAGTCACAAACCCTGACTGTATTCGTAACGTTATTGTCTGTAATTATAATAATTTTTTTAGCCCCAAAAAACATTTCTATTAGTATAGCCATTCTGATGATTTAAAAAAAAAAACGTTTAATTGAAAAAGCATTAGATAATGTTTTCAACTGCAGTGCAGCAACGCAGTTTCTCGTAAGCTATTTTAATTATCAGTGTTATTATCATGAAGAAGTACGATACGGAATGATTTAATTCGAAAATAAAAAATATCTGTGGAAAATGGGTTCAGAGCGCGACACACATTCGCAAGCGACAGAAGTAGACGAAAGCTCTTTTGTACCCTTTTCCATTTAAAAATCGCATTTCCAACAAAACTGATACTAATAAATAACAAAAAATAGAAAACTACCCGAAATTGGGTTAAACAAACCAGTTAATGGCAAACGATACATATGTGAAATGTTATTTAAAAGGTGGCAAATCTCACTTCCATTCCAAACCTATTATTAACAACCGAAAACAACAATGGCGTTTATCCGTTCAGGTCCCATAAAACATAATCCAATTTCGAACTAACAGAACAAGTTTTGGAAGTTAAAATGGGACAGATTTATTTTTATTTCGACAGGATATCCGTAGGCGTTCACACCCTATTACACAATGATGCAGCTGATGGGTTTCGTTTTTAACCTGAAACATCTTTAAAATCAGCTAAATAAGGGGGGGGGGGGGGATCTCCATTGACAAAGAAGACATCATTGACATGAAGGGGCCCAGGCGTCCGCTTTGTGGCGGAGAAAATATAAGTGATTTCACTTGGAAATTTGCTGTCAACATTGAACCTTTTTCTACGTTTATATTTTTAATTAAATTATGTATTATAATTAAATTAATTATTTTCAGATATATTTATTAATTTTGTTTTCTGTATAATTTCATAGAGGTTATATAGCTTGAATTTTATTTTATTAGTATGTGAAAAAACTCTTGCATTGCAGAGTCCGTGATCTGATAAAGTGGCTCCCCCTGAATTCTGTCCCTTTTACCAATGCAGGTTTTTTTTTTAGTTTACAAAGTCAGATCATTCCACAATGTTAAAAAACGTGACCCAAGTTTCAAAATTGGATAAAAAAAATCATAAATGAGGGCACCAAAATAGTGTTCGCTTGTGACACAAAAAGTCTATGAGCCGTCCCTGATTTCCGACACAATCACGTATGTATAGATTTTTAATGGGGGAGCGGGGGACTCAGTGACTGAGTAATGGATTCCCCCCCCCCCCCTACCAAGGGGGGGCAATTCTCCTCTCAAAATCCCCCCCCCAATTGATTTTTCATGAAATCGATACTAATAGCAGTCAATAACTATTTTTAAAATTCGTAATTCACTCACTAATTCTGAAATAAGTGGTATATTTACCAAGCAAAATAAAATTATATATTTTAACAACCAAAATAATTTTTATTGGCAGTTAAAAGATTTATACTTTTAATTTTTAGTATACAAGACAATGATTCAATAATAAGGGATGATTCAATAACAAGGGGGGGGGGGGGGGGTGCTAGTCGAAGAAAGCAGCTCTGGCACATGTACATGTAGCAATTCATAGTGCAGTTGTAATTTTATACAGGAGAATTAAAAATATTTTAATTGCTTTGCTGTATTTTAAAAATACATAACGTTACATTATATGCAGGGGCATTTGCATAACAGGTATCTCTATTTCTAGAAATCGAGCACTGTAAAAAAAAACACAACACACATATCTGTGTGTATATATATATGTACGTATATTATGTGTGTATGTATATTATGTGTGTGTGTGTGTATATATATATACGGTGCTCGATTTCTAAAAATAGAGGTGCCGGAACGGTAACCTTCTATGGGGTGTGGGAATGCAATGCATCAGCCCACCCAAGTCTAGAATCGTAAATTTTTTCTTTGTAAAGAGAGGTACCGGAACGCCTTTCCGGCTCAAATCGAGCTATATACATAGTTTTGAAAAAGTATATGGACTCACTCGTTGAAAAGGCTAATCAAAATATGAATCCAATGGATGGAAAAAAGAACTGCAAACGATCTAGTTTCATCCTCTCTGGTTTCATCAGAATTAAAATTCCATGATCGCGAATACGACTTTACAAAGAGAAACCATTTTGAGGCATTCTAAATGTATTTTCCCGACTTGACCTGTCAACACACAAAAGAAGAAAAGAAAAAAACGGCCCAAAACCGAAACAAACAGGAAATTGGATAATTATTTTTAGGACGTTTGAATCACTTTTGTTGGAGGAAGATTTCTACAGCTCCTTGTTTACCTGCTGTTTCGAACACATTCGAAAACAAACTGCGAATACCACTCGAGTTTTGCACTCGATTATGTAACCGAGGAACGTCGTCGATTGGGCACTCTGCCAATTCTGTGAGGGTGAATGTTTTGATTCCAGATATCCCTTCCGACAGTTTTGTGTTCTTTTTCAGCTATCACCCATGACGCAGTCCGGAGTCTTAAAAAAATGTACCTCAACAATCGTGTAGTCTCGTTAGGGAATTATTGCAACATACACTGCACGTCCAAATACGAAATGAAAGAAATTGGCATTTTTTATTAGAATTAAAGTTTTACAGCTATTTCGACGTCGGAATGTTACTGCACAAATAATAGCAGAAATAAAAATTGTTTTTAAAAAAAAACGATTATGTGGAAATAAAGGCAATACATATTACTACAAAATAATTTAGGCTTGAGGGGAGATGGCTGTGGAGACAAGTTATACAAAGCACTTTATTAAAAATAAATAATATTAATAACTTTTATTAAAAATAATATTTATTTAGTATTTTTTTCAATAAACTGGGGCAAATGTCATAAAATTCAAACAAGGTGTCCAGTAGCCCAAGTTGCTGAGAATGTGGAGGGATCCCAGGCACGTAGGTAAGGGTGTTGTTCAGGGGGTTCAAACCCCTCCCATTGAAAGTCAAGAAGGGAAGAAAAAAATAAAAATCGAATTACTGTAAAAATCATAATAATACTTTAAAAAACTAGAATTTTTTCAATTTCTCGAATAATAATTTCTTGTTGAGTTGCATGAGGAAACACCTGGTATTTTCCGGGGTCCTATCCCGGAAAATAGTTTTCAAAAGGCTTCAAAAGCATGTTTTGAGATAATTTTTTTATCTTTTATTGTTTTTGAGATCATGTTTAACTACGCCTAACATGGGGTCATCGTGTTTCATTGTCTTGTATTTGGATTTCGGCTACAAAGGAAAAAGATCGTTAAACGGTGCCGTATAAACAAGATATTCCATAACCATATAATGTTCTAAACAAGAGTTCGCAAAATTTAAATTTGTTTTCTAATTTATTTCCTAATTAGGGAGTGATATTTACTAATTTTAAAAATAGATAATGACTGATATTGGTAACGATTTCAAGAAAAATAAATTATGCTGCTGTTTCGATATTTATCTGCCAATGTATTACTGTTTACTTAAATAAAAATTTCCAAGTTTTTTTTTAAAAAAATGAGGGGTGAGGAGGTATTTTCGGGGGGAAGAGGGGGGGGGGTGTTGATTTTGGTGGAGGATTTCCCCCTACCCTTCTCTTATTAAGGGCACTGAAGTTACCTAAAGAAATTCGTTGCTCGTTCACTGAACCCCTCCCGTTCAAAATCTATACCTACGTGCCTGAGGGATCCTAAAACAACTTTAAGATGTCCAAACCACTTATCAAATCAAGGGTTCTCTGAGAGAGACTCGAGTGGTAAGATGTATCTTTTTCCTATCCCGCATCTTTTCATTTCTGCTTAACCCCTTCTCAAAATAACTCAATACTCAAATATTATAAACTTCAATTTCGTAAAATAAATTATATTTCCAAAAAATTTAATGCAATTTTGTTAAGTAGCGCAAATTAAATCATGATAAAATAGGTAGTAGTGAAACATAAGCATTTATTTATCAGATGCAAAAGGATTGTAAGTCTTTCAACAGAGATCGCAGCAGATCGCGTTTCGTGAATTTCTACAACTTCAAGATTTTCATGAATGAAATAAATTCTCAAAAGTGCGCCATTTGGAAGTTGCATTCGCCAACAGAAATTAGAGTTATAACCATCTCAACTTTCGAGTGATATTCCCCGTTTGACGAAGATCGCAAATATTTCTAAATGTTGAAGATATCACATTCTTGCGAAATTCTCCGATTTTCTAGAATGAATATCGATTCTTCACAAAACAACAAAAACGAACTGAGATTTCTAACAATGAAGCGTCCATATGAGGAAATATCATTAACTAAAAAATCGGACAAAAGGGATCAAAAGTTCACTTTTTCTGATGCTGAATCCATCTATTCATGCCTTTCTCTTCTTGACTATTTACACCCGTATAACGGTCAAAGTAAAATCCGGAATTCTACATTCCGATATTGTTAATGCAACGGGGTACCGAAAATTTTAAATCCCTGGAATTTCGAGTTAGACTCACAAAAGTACCACCCTTGTGAATTATTAAAGAAAATCACGAGGGACAAAAAATAAGGACCTTAGTTGAAAATTAAGGACTTTAAGGGCCCTTAATTAAGGGCCCACCTAAATTAAGTAGTTCTTAAGGACTTTTAAGGACCGTGCGAACCATGTAGTTATGTTAGCTAGCAAATTAATCAAACGACTCAAATTAATGACTTATAGTCTTTAATTTAAGCTTTTACTTATTACATTTATTTATGTTTTGTGTTTTCTTTGATTGCTATTATTCTATTCATGCACCCCCACTCAAATGGACCGCCACGTATCCTCGGGGGAATGCCAGGTTGAGAACGGCGGCTCCAGCTGATACAAAGTAACATCCTTTTACGTCCGCCTTTTTCAAGAAATGATTTCATTTTCGTATTACAATTGTTGCCCCCATTACCCCCCCGCAGGAAGAATGGTACGGCCATCTGATAAGCACTGCCTGCCTTCAATTGTTTTTTTAAGTTGGTACTCGTATATATCAGAATCACTATAATAACTAAAGAAAGCGTCTGTTTGTGGATCGCAAAACACCTACTGAGGATCGGAATATTAAAATTCCAATTATTTTACAGGGTGTCAACTGATTTAAATCAATTGTTGTCGTATTTTAAATTATTGATTTAATATCAATTGATTAAAAATCTCTGTTAATAAAAATCTCACTGGTGGAGCCTTTCTCATGGTCACTTCCACTTTACTTCCTCATTCTGGTCTTTTACCTGGGGTTTATATTTCATTTGCCCATTCTCAGCTATTCAAAGTCCTTCCCAGCCCTTTTTACCTTACCTTACATGCCTCTGAGATCATGACAGTTCACCATTATTTGCCTAAAAACAAATGTTTACCAGTTTTCGACCTATAGCTAGAATGGACATTCCCAGTTGCAATTCCTTTCTGTCCTATGTTATACTCAGCTGAGTATGAGTGTCAAGACTTTTGTTGCTGAATTATTTTATTTTCCAAAGGAAAGCCCTTATTTTACATTCATAAGATAAGTCTTCTGGAGGGAAAAAATCTAATTTGGCTTCATTTTAATGATAAATTGGAGGTAGCTGATATTGGAAGTAGAGACCTACTTGTAAAAAATGTTGAATTCTTATAATAAAGCTAATGTGGTAAGCTTGTTTATAAATACATGTCATGAATTTGTTTGAGAAAGAAACAGGTATAACTTAAGAAAATTCAGTTTAAATTCTTTGAATAAATAGAAGTAGATGTGTATACCCGAGTCATTTATTCTCTCATAACTTTTTTTAATGAATTTATAATGTTTCTAGAAGCCATTTTCTTAAATTTCCATTTAAAAAGAAATATGAACATTGTTATAAAATTAAAAGATGTTATTAAGAATAAAAAGCTTTACATGTTTATACTTATTTTTTAAGTTGCAGTTCATTACATACCAAGAATGGTTGCATTTTAATTTAAAATACTTAAGGAAACTGCGGAAATGAAAACCTAAATTAATAAATGCAAAACTGTTTTATTAATTCCTGTAGTATGTCGTTTCATGTAACATTGCTCCATTTAATGAAGTAAGGGTCATTTGTTGGGAAGGAAATGAAAAGTGAAATAAACTTTTCACTAATAATTAAAATATTTCAAATCAATTGAATTTTTTCAGTGTTCAATCTAGAAATGAAAAGGGGCAGGACTCTATTTAGAGAAAAAGGGCACTTTTTTCCCTTAGGACACTTAAATAAGACACACTTTTAATAAAAATGTTACCCCACCATCTCGGATTTTGATCACATTTGGCACAGAGGTAGACTATAGATTAGATTACAGTAGACTATAGATTAATAAAAATATAAAATTTTATTAAAATATATCAATCCGTTTCAAGCACGTAGCCAGGATTTTGCTAAGGGGGGGGTCCAACAGTTGCTACGATTTGGGGGGGGGGGGGATAGTTTCTTCCCCAGCTTTGACATTTAGAGCAAATTTTAATTAAAATTTTAAATTAAAAAAATTTGAACTATAAATGAAATTGTTTGTTTTCCCTTCAGTATGAGTATTTGAGTTTCCAAAATGCAATGTTTTTTAAAATGCAAATCGTATGTTTTAAGGATTAAAACATTTAATTTTTCATTATTGTATTAACATAATCACAACAAAAATAGAAAATATTAATAAAAAAGTTATATAATTTTTTTCTGACAATAACGATCTCCCGTCTTTTTTTCTGGTAGAAATATATGAGTTTGGTGCACTTGCTTTGCTCCCCAATATTCTTTCATTAGCAAATATTTTTAATATTTCGCTCGGTGCAGTTATTTCACATTTTGAGAACAGCGCAACTGTTTTGTCACTCTTACATCAACTGTGTTTCTGTCTCGCAAAAAGATCTTTCCGATATTTATTGTAACTAAATAAACTTGATTCGTCTAATTTAACAAAAAAAACAAAATATTTTACAATAAAAGTTCGTAAATATGACTTTATGCCTCAATGTCTAGTTATAAGCTATTTACCTTTTACATTTTTAACAAATAAATATTTGAAATTATGTTTATTTTAGCTACTTAAATTAATGAATTTTATAAATAGTTTTCAAATTAAAATTTTTCTGCTTTTAAAAAACATAAAGTGTTAGTAATATAAAAAATATATACAATTTTTGACATGAGCCAGAGTTCATTGAGTACAAGAAAAGTTAAATTGGATAATGTTTTGGATAAATATAAATAATCAAATTAAATATTAGTAAAATGAAATAAATAATAAATTGTTGAATATATAAATATTCAATGATTCAATAACACTATTAGAAATTTTGATTTTATGTAAAACGTATTTTCCTGGTATTTACACTAATTCGATGCTGAAATTTCATTTATTATAAGTAATTTATATGTTGTTCAAGATTAAAATGATCTTCGACTTAGTTTCTATACATAAACATTCTTAGTGTTATTGACTTAACAATGTATAGAAAAACAAACATTTTAATTAGTCACTGCCAATTGATTAGCATAATTACAAAAGTCCATTTCATTAGGAAAGATATGGTATGACGTTTAGAATACGGAAATATTTACTTACTTTCAAAACAGTAAAATATGCTGATAGAAAAAACCTCCATGTTTGAACTAAAAAAATGCTTCCTAAATTTGCCGTCTGTACTCTGAAATAACTAGTTGTGAAATAGAGCTGTTCTACCTCTTCATTCTCTTTGTCGATATAGTCCCCTACGACTCTCCGGACCTTAGAGCTCCGGACAATGCATTTGTAGTGTAGGGTTCATTCCAAAACCTGTAGGACCTGCCTCCACAAGCATAGAAAGACAAAGCCCTTGTCACAATGAGGAGAGCATCTATCAGCCAAAACGGCTGTCCAAGGGTCAGTTAATTACAAACAGGTGAGGACGACAGGACCATGAGGACGAAGCGAAGTAGACTATACATTACAATTCCCAAAAAAGCCTTTCTTTGTGGCCCTTGACATGTGCTTGCTACAATTTCAACGCGCCTTTTCCGACAAAGTATTCTATTGGCAGCACAAGTTGACAGTTTCTTTGTAAAAGTGGATATTTGACTAATGATACACACAAATCGTCTTCCAAAGAAAACTGTTGAAAAAGGTTTGTAAGCGATTCCATTGTCAAACCTACGACAACTCCTTGTCCTCCTGTTCCTTTCAAAAAGACCCCCCTCCCCCCAAAACCCTCCAAGAGCAGTTTAAACACGTTTACGAATAAACAAGGGGTGATCTTGAATCCCTCCTACTCAAATCAAAGTTTCCTTTAAATTTTTACAAAATGATAACATGCGGAAAAAATAGAAAACACTTACTTATTTTTTGAAAATTAAAGCGATCTTTTTTTTTAAAGATGTGAATCGGTCAATTTTAAAATTAACTTAAATAACGAAACAACAACAGGACCATAATGGTCCTGAACCAACAGAAAAACAGTAAATTTATCACGAAAACCATTCCGTTTGGAGATATATTCTCGTAAGTTATCGTTTCACCCACCCATCCCAGCGTTTCACGCACGAGCCAATCAGCATATCGAATCTCAAGTGCAGCTAAAACAAGAAAATTCATTTTGGCTGTACCTTCTCACAAATGCAGTCCATTAGTACGGGGAGGAATCTCCATACTACGTAGAGGTTGCCATGGCAACGATGCAGCCGATTTCGAACTTCGCTTTTTGGGTGCAGTTCTGATTGAATGGCGTTTTTCCCCCTCCAGAATTGTGCATTACGGTAACAGGCATGCTATTTATCGGAGATTTTGTTTATTACCATAGAAATTTCATTTTCAATTCTAATCTTCATTTACGAAAATTAGTAAAACATCTTATTTTAGTATACACTAATGAATTTAGGTGCAGCCCGACTGTACTTACTAAATTTGAAAAAATTCCTAAAAGATCTTTTACTTTTCTAATGGATGTACTGCCCAATTATATAAAAATAAGAAAAATGTCACCAACTTGTGTTTTCAAAATCAAGGCTTGCAATATTGAAGTCGAATGGCATTTTTCAGCAAAAGCACATGGAAAAGGGCCATGTGATAGAGTTGGTAGCACGTTTAAGAGATTAGCAGCTTGTGTATAAATCCAACGAAAACCAAATCTTAAGCCCTCTCCAGCTTTATGAATGGGCAGTAGAAAATATTTCTGCTATTAACTTCACTTTTACAACATAGGTGGATTATGTAGAGTCAGAAACATTCTTAAATGATCATTTCAGACAGGCAATTACCATCCAAGGGACTCGACAATATCATGCTTTTATACCTATTGACTTCAGCACATTGAAATGAACTGTGAAAACACTTTCTGAAGCTACACAATCATCACATGCAATTGTTGTAAGGTCACCAGAGAAACTTAAATTAACATTAAGTTAATAGCTACATCACCGTTGTGCATGACAAGAACTGGTGGCTAGTTTATGTTCTTGCTTGAGAAAAATGGAAAACTTGATGAAGTAACATTTCTTCACCTAGCTGGACCATCCCAATCATTTTCTTATCCAAGGAAGCTAGATGTGTTAGGGAAGCCTCTCGCAGATTGTTATGTATAATGGGGTTCAGTGACTGAGCAGCGGATTTCTTTAGGTATCCTATTTACCCCTCCCATTCACGTAGAGGGGGAGGGGTAAATAAGATACATATTTAGTCTATTTTTTCATTAAATTGTCTAACTGGTCATTTCGTTTGTTTTTGTGTTTGGTTTTTTTTCGTCTGACTTTTATTTTAAGGATGTTTTTCAAAAAAAATTCTTATTACATTATGGAAAACGGTTTTTCTGTATAATAAAAGTTGCATTCAACTAATAATTACCCAAAATAAAAACATTACCAAATTTTTTCCAAAAAATATTCTTTGTAAGAAAAAAAAGATTTCAGAAATGAATCACATCAAGAAATATTTTGAAAAAGTTCCTTATAGATTGACAGAAAAGCAAGTTAACTTTTTATTACAACTAACAGTTTTGTTTTGAATAAGCATTATTCTTACGTCCTAAAAACTCATAAACTAATGCTATTTTAAATATATGTATTCAGTAATACAATACATTTCCTTTATTAATCTATTTAATAATTTTACAAATATACTGTCTTCCCACCACGGGATCAACTCTAAGTTGGGTTGCCAGCGCGGAACGTTCCAAATGAAGTAGGGAATTCGGGTAAATGATGTTGGGATGGATTCTATTTTGGTGAGTTTATCCTTACTTTAATCGACTTAAAAATAAACTCGCAACGGTAATATGGTGGAAGGAAAAAGATTGTTTAAGAAATGTTGTCTTCAGTTTTAAATAATATTTCTCTATATAAAATAAGAGTAGATTACCGTTTTAAAACAAAAGTCAACAGTAATTGATGGAAAATACAATGGTGTATATATATATTTTTTTTTTATTTCATTTGGGGTTTAATATTTATAATAATGTAACAATGTTTTTAAACCCACTATTTTACTCTGTTTATATTTTATTCTAATAAACTGATAGCAGATTAATTTTAGTACGAAATAACATCATTCTTGCTCAACAAGTTATAAGAGCTACAAAGTGTATTTACGAAACTTAAATAAATCACTTGAGTGCTGTCGCAATGCCCCAAATGACTGCCCGAAGGATTGCCTGTAAGCACCATGATCGACTGCGCGGAGGGGGTCATGGATGTAATCCTGAGTAGTCGTAGACCAGAGACCACAGCTGCCCGGGACCATAAATCGACGTCAGGAGTCTGTGACTTTAGCGCGCCATACGTTCAAGTGTGCTGTCGAAATGCTCCAAACGACTGGCCAAAGAATTACCTAGGTAAGGATTGCTAGCTCAGGTGATGTCCTCGCCATCTGACCGTGGTTCAAAAATATGTGGCATCGTTCCTGGGTCTTTCCTTTGAGATAGGCCCCTAACCGCCGCCAATAGCCCACTGTGAAGCTCTTGTGCAATGTTAATTAAGCAAAGCAAAGCTTCGAAATCAATTGTAAACCGCCGACATTAGCCCACCGTGGAGCTCAAGTGCAACGTTATTTCATTCAATGGAAAAATGATGCAGACCTGGTAGAAATCCTTAGAAATTAGTTTTGGGCCTCCGTGGCCGAGCGGTTAAAGGCGCCATCTGGGAATTCGAAGATTTCTGGTTCGGTCCTAGGCGATGGACTTGACAAAGACAAATTAAAAGAGGTAGTGATCTTGTGATCGGAGGGTTGCCAGCTTCGCTACAAAATACTAGAAAAGTCGTCCAGAAGATCCTCAAAAATTAACGGCGTGTATACGGGACTGGTGCACGATAAATCTAATCGGGGTCCAAAGTCCCGACGTCTATTGAAGGCGTTGGGTGCCAGTTCAGGTGTTTCCTCATCATCTGACCATGGTTCTAAAATAACGAGGTGCATATATGAATGTGTATGTGTTCCCGGGTCTTTCCTTCGAGATAGACCTGGAACCGTCGCCAATAGCCCACAGTGCAGCTCTAGTGCGACGTTAATTAACCAAACCAAATAAATTTTTAACCGTCACCGAATCAGTGAAGTCATCCAATCAGTCAATCAATGCGGTCGGTAACCATAAAGATCAGAAAAAAAGACGCATGTGCAACATGCGTCATGAAGATTATCTTTCTTCATCTTTCAATAAATTTAATAATTTTAGACAATTCATATTCTAGCATCCCCCGTATCTAGCACCCTCAGCATCCGGCAGTACTAAAGGAAAGCTATCTATAAGAGTCTGAATAACAAGTTTTAGAGATCGAGTTGCTTAAAACTTTTGCAACAATTAAAAATATTTTCAATTGAAAACAGATTACACAAGCATTTGCCATTTCAATATTCATTTCTTGTGACCATAACTATGCACTTTTTTAATGACCGTATATACAAACAACACCATTAAATATAATTCAAAAATGCCAACACATCAATATGATTTATAAACAGCAAAAAGATTGAATAAAAGAATCGTCCTTCTCCTAAAAAAAGCAAACCATAGGATAGCATTATGCAATATGACTGACTCATCGCGGAGTGTAAGATTAACGTTGGAAGTTTGATTTTATTGGAGACGATGGGCAACCATTTTATTCGCATATCCTATTAGAATATTAATTACAATTATTTTTGTAAAGTCGTCGTAATTTTCAGAGATTTTGAGGATGCTTCATCGGTACAAAAGCTGACGACATTGTAAATACTTTCTCTAGCTTGAGAATACAGGGCCTTTCCTTTGTTAAAAGTACATTCCATTTTAGAAAGATCCTCACAAGAAAATGCAAAAATTAACTGTTACAAAATCACACAAACGAAATCGAAATACCGAAATCAAAAACGTATTGAAATGACAATTATATAAGGAGAATTAAAGAGCGCAGTTTAGAATAACCAGAAACGGACAAAAATGCGAAGAAAGATTTCTCCAATAGAAATATTTCTTCAATAGAGCCAACAAAAGAAATAAATTGAAAACCATTATTGAAAAAAATAGAATAACGAGGTAACATGGGAGATGGTTTCGTTTTAGAATAAACAATCAACTTATAATGAAATATTTAACGATTAACAAAATTATGTAGTCTTGGCTCTTGAAGAATCATACCACAATATAGTTTCAATAACATGTTTTGGAGCATCTTGTTTATACTGCCCAGTTTGACGATCTCTTTCCTTTTTCGCTGGAATCAAAATGCTAGGTCAATTAATGAAACACGATGACCTAATGTTAGGCTTAGTTTAAGATAAAAATAATCTTATCAACGCCTCTTTAAAACAGGTTATGTTTATTTTTATTTCAAACTCAACCTAAGATGACGTCATCATATTTCTGTCTCAATACCCCATGCTCATGGGTCCAGGCGTATTCTTCCTCCCTTCCTTCCCTATAATTTTTTTTTTCTATTTTTATGATTTTTAGAGTAATTATTTTTTTACTTAACTTTCAATGGGAAGGGTTTGAACACCCTAAACCCTTACCTACATGCCTGATAGACATTATCTGAAAATGATACTTTGAAGGTAAAAGAAGCATTAATCAACTACCATTGAACTATACAATATCCAGAATGTCAGTGTCATATTCTTTATTTTAATTTTTTTTTAAATTAATTCTTTCTGTTGCTACTTATTTATTCATTATATGGTCAGAATTTTGAAGAAAAACTTATTTTCTTTTCAATTATTTTACTCGTGAACCCTTTATCATCCCACTTTGAAACTTTGCAGATCATTTAACATTAGTATAAACAATTTTCAAGATTTTTTTTTTTTTTTTTTTAATTTTTAAAAATGCACTTTTCAAAATTTTACTTTAAAGTTTTAATTTTTTTCTCTTTAAAACCATTATTGTGTTGCATATCATTAGAAAGTCTATAAAAAAATGCTGAAAATGACACCTCACCTACTTCTCCAGCATAATTAAGGTAGCTGCTATGGCAAATAAAACATATGTTGGTCTTGCAATTTTTGGCTTACGTACCAGGTACCAGTGTCCTGCTAAGAACTGTATCCTACTCATCTAAATTATAATCTAAGTGTAGAAATCCAAAAGAAAAAGCCAAGTTGGAAATTTCATCATCCATCCATTCTCTCACTCAGCTCACTACACACAATCATACCATGACGAGGAATAATCGCGCCACCACAAAAAAAAATGCCCAAGGGACAAAAGGAAAGCTAAGGATCTAAATTAAAATACAGGAATTCTTTAACAAATTCTGTATTACAGATCAGAATTGATTTGGTTATGAAAACTAAAGGAATACTATTAATTTAAAAATATTTCCTAAAGGTGACAGTATACTTGACATGTTTAACTTAATATAATTTACTCTGATACTTATGTAAAACCAAAAGATTGTTGTAGAATTGAAATTCTTAGTTAAATCTTCATTTATTTTGAGGAGTTGAGTTTTTGGTTAATCTGTTTTATACGGTCGCCCTTGGCGACTTTTCTGAAAATCCTTTATTCATAACAATAAAACCTTGCTTGGCGGAAAAAAAACGGTTTGGTTGCCAATCAAAGAATTCCTCCATTTTCTCCCTGCATCGCCTGTGGCGCCGGGTTGCCAGATTTGGCGAAAAATCAGGGCGACCGTGAAAGAAAGATTAACAGAGTTTTTTTTACATTGGAATAGCAGTATTTTCCAAACATATCGATATATTTGAATAAAACTTTGTATTTTTCTTAGTGTATATATTGAGGCTACCCCCCTCTGTCAAATTTTATGAAACTCTGAGATGGTGAAGTCAAATGAGTGTGTTGATTTGAAATGGTTGGTTTGTTAGATTTTGGCGGCGCAAGGGCCAGTTTTGGACATGCTGTGCCATGATTTGAAATGGAATGACCCTCCTTCATGTTAACTGTCTGTCATTTCATGATATATTTTGCAAATTATATAATTATATTTCCTTTGATAGAAAATTTTTGGCCAAATTTTTCTTAACATTTTTTAGAGCTATTCTTAAAAATGCACTGAATAATTAACCAGCACTAACGCATACCCCATACCAACATGATAAATTAGTAAACAAATCAAATTACATCATCTCCATATACGTTTGAAAAAATTTAATGAAATTTAAAAAAAGAATAAATTAAAATAAGAATCAAGCATAGGTAAAACCATATACAAAATTCATTCATAGATTTCCAGATATAAACATTGCATCCCGCAAATATGTCGGATTAACCCTAATCCTCCCCAGGGAAGTTACAATAGCAACAAGACGAAGGGAAATTTATATTATAAACAAGCAATTAAATCTTTTGTCTTAAATATGGAAGTAAAAAGACATATTTTAAGTTAAATGCACACAAATACTATCGATCTTTTACAGTCAGACGTACGTAACACATGAGCGAGGGATGTGCTCGCTCGAACCATTTCAAATACATGAAATTAAACTTGGAAATTATTTACCTTCTGATGTCTTCCTTTGAACACAACAGCAAAAGCTCCATGCCCTATTAGATCCTTGCTGTTGTACTCGTACTCTCCAATTTTCTCGCTGCATTCATAATCCGCTGCCTCCTCCATAGAGAAAAACACTTTGGTACAAAAAAAAAAGAAATTAAAATACTCGGTCTACTTAATCATATCGTCGGGAGTTTCCAGAGTATCCGAGTGAACAAAGGCGAGCGACACATAATCGCTTGTCACATATTGAATCCATTTAATTTGATCGCTTCATAACAAGATATTTGTTTTTTCGTCCATCAGTCAGTCTTTGGGCGAATGTTATGCTATTTTCTTTCCTGCAAGGCGAAGTACGCATGTCGCAAAACAGCTGTAGTCGCGACACTCCTGCCATCTGTCGAGGGACTGACATAACTAATCAAAGAGAATAATTGTATTCATATTTGAAAATCCATGTAAAATCCACGCTTTCTTTCTTTCTAGCGTTCCCTTCGGGATAAGGACCGACTTCAGAGGAAGCGACAAGGTCCCTTGTACTAGATTTTTTAAGTTAATTTTTTAGTACAAGTAAATTCACATGTAATTTTATATTATTCTTTTTATCAATAAATGGGAAAAATTCGTTGTATAAATAATATGTAGCATCATTTTGCGTTTCTACAAACAGCATCCTGTGCTTAAATAAGTATTCTTGAATATCATCTTTAATCCATTATCCATGTAATATATGCATGTAAATCATGCCCGTAGCGGATGAACAGAACATGCGTGTAATCAGTGGCGAAGGGTCAGGGTCATCGGTAGATTCGCCGATGACCACGTACAAATTAAAAACAACATTTAAAAAAAAATCTTTATTTTATCAATTAAAAAAAGTTTTAAATGCATTTGTTTACTTTATTTAATTTTTCTTTTCTTTAAACTTTTAAAACATCCCAAAAAGTGAAGCCATTAAATCAATTTAAACCGAAAACGCTCGGAAACAAAACCCGCACTTCCTAATCGTGCCAAGAATTTGGCGATTAAAACATCTAAAACTTCGCCAACTCATCTGTAACTAAGACTGAATCTCTTTTATGAGTGTCAACCAATTAGATTCGTGCTCAAAATATTCCCTTCAGCCAGGTTTGGATTGAGACAAGCTGATTTGGCATGTCTCTAAACTGATTTGGCTTGCTCTTCATCTGTGGATTTCACAGCTTCTTCAAGGCAACCTTAGACCGTCGTTTCGTGCACAGTATGATTGCCAGATTGGTTTTGTAAGGCCACATTTGGCAATAGAGATTTTTGTTTTAATTATTTTCGACATATTTAGCCTGTATTTTTTCATTAAATCGTCTACTTGTCATTTCGTTTTAAGTTCGTTTGTTTTTGTGTTTGCGTTTTTTCGTTTGCCTTTTCATTATTTTAAAGATTTTTTTGTCTAAAAACAATTTTTATTACGTTATGGAAAACGGCTTTTCTGTAAAATAAAAGTCGCAAACAACTATAATTACCCAAAATAAAATCAATAACAATTTTTTTCCAAAAAATATTCTGTGTAAGTAAAAAAAAAATATTTCAGAAATTAAGAAATGTTTTGAAAAAGTTCCTTAGGTCAGCGCAGCGATTCTCAACCTGTGGGGCGCGCCCTCCTAGGGGGGCGGGAGCACACTAGATAGGAGGCGCGAGAATATCCAAGAGAAAATACTATTTAAAAAAATTGATTAACTGACTGAAAGGAAAGCACCAGGGGCGGACTGGCACTCAAAAACGGCCCGGGAAAATTTTGAATTTCGGCCATCAAAAAATTTTTGAAACTGGTGTTTGTTATTGAAATAATGAGCCCATATTTTTTAAAAACAAAATAATAAATAATATCAACATTTAACTCTTTATATAAAGTTTATTAATATCTTTTGAAATTTCTTAAAATATTTTGAAAATTATTAAAATATTTTGAAATATATTAAAATATTTTGAAATATATTAAAATATTTTGAAATTTATTAAAATATTTTGAAAATTATTAAAATATTTTGAAAATTATTAAAATATTTTGAAAATTATTAAAATATTTTTTAAATTATTAAAAAAAATATTAAAAAAATTATTAAAATATTTCAAAATTTATTAAAATATTTCAAAATTTATTAAAATATTTCAAAATTTATTAAAATATTTTAGATTTTATTAAACAATTTTAAAATTTATTAAACAATTTTAGATTTTATTAAACAATTTTAGATTTTATTAAACAATTTTAAAATTTATTAAACAATTTTAAAACGTAATAATATTTTAGTTGAAAATTAATATTTTTAATTATTATATAGGAATTTTTAATACGTTTGGAAGATTTTTAAGAGGAAGCCAACTAAACGGTCCTGTTCAACCAAAATTCTTCTTTCTTTCACCCGAGAAGCACTGGTCAAAAGAAATAAGTGGGGGCTGGGTCATGCGGCCCCGGCCTCTGCTTTACCCTCTTACGTTTCGACGCCTTTGAAACTGACTTCACGTTGGACGCAGTGGCGTAGCCAGCATTGGGTTACTTTGGGTTAGAACCCCCCCCATAGCCAGATCAAAATTATTTTTTTGAAAAATAACAAGTGCCAAAAAAAAAAAATCTTTTTTTCCGATTTTTATAGAGAAAACACGCGTCACATTTCCTGGTCTAACCCACATGTATCTCCTGACTTTCTGTGGGGGGGTAAAAAAATTCTCTTGCTTGAAAATGAAAGTCTTTATTTTGTTAAAACTAAATGCCATTTTAGAAAGAATTGACGAACTAAAGAAAAATTTCGTTCCCCAACCCACCTCCTAATTTTTTCTGGTGCTTCTATTACATTTACAATCAATTTTATTTTCTCGTATTATCTTGTTTCTTCTGCCAGCACACAGACAGCTAACAGACATTTGGGAGCCACTTCTGTCATTACAAAATACTCATCGTTCAAATAAAAAAAAAAAATGGAAATGAGCGGGAAATATATTGGCGCCGATATTTGGCTATATTATGAGAGCCAACTGAACTTTTAGAACCTAATCGCTGCGAGTGTAGGTGGTTTTATTATATTTGGGTTCGAATGAGTTTAAATAATTTCAATGGTGTTACAATGAAAGAACTAATATTATATTTTAGTCAGCAAGGACGAATGGTTTTTGTGAACACGCAGTTTAAATGTGGAGCAAAGCTGCGAATATTTAAATTGTAAAAAAAAAACCTAAATGAACGGTATTTTCTGAGTTTGATAAACTGCACTGGTAAGTGGATAAATATCATACGGCATTTTTTAATTAAAGTTTAATTTTAAAAGATTTCTTAAAATTCGATAAAATAAAGTTTTTGCATTTGATAGTCATATTTAAATAGCCAAACGTAAGAGTAGACGCTCACGAGCGATTTTAAACGAAACCAATAACGTTCAGTATTTTGCATGAATTTCGTCGATAATGTTTTTTTCTATCTTTATGTTTACCTGTCTATTTTGTTAGGGTTTAATAAATGTTTTTTTTTTTTAAATAAAACTTTTACAAGTTTATTCATTATTTATAATCTGTACTTTAGTTCATGTTGACATCTCTAACCGTTAGACATGTATTTTCCCACTGTTTCATAAATTTTCTGTTTGACCATATTATGTAGCTGTGTTTTATATATGACTGTTTTATTTATACCATTAGGTAAGAGAAAGTATACTTAACCAGTAAAAAATAGATATTCCAAGGCCCATTCTACACGGACGCTATTTACGCCGCGTTGCATTTTGCAAAAGTCTCTGATTGGTGCATTCAAACCATGTGGTGGACCAATCGCAGAGTTATCTGCAAAAGCTAACGTGCACAAATAACGTCCGTATAGATTGGGGACATTATTAAAGCACATTAGCTTTTGTAGATGGCCCTGTGATTGGGAAATACAAACTATGTGGTTTACATATACACTCGTAGAGCCATCTGTATCTAACACGCGTAAATACGGCGCTGCGTCTTGTGCTGGTGATTAGACAAGCATTTTTCCATTTTTTGTCTAGCTTCACAGATTCTACAAATCAATGTGTTTTTTTTATAATAATATATTTTTTATTCACTTATTTGATTTTTTTACAAGCAACGTCAATTTCCGTTATGATTTTGCCACAATGCGCCGTTTTGCTGCGTCAAGCAACCAATGAAACCTCCTCCCCCATATCACGCCATAGTCATGCATGATGATTTTAATTATATAATAAAGAATTATTTACAAATTTAAAATTACTACTTAAAAATTATTATTATTACCCCCCATCAATATTTAGCTACAGACTTAAATCCCAGTAAAATGTCAACCAGGTTTGTTAGTAATTTAAATTAGGAAATGACTAAAGATTAATCTTTGAAAATTAAGCTTTTAATTTACATCTTATTTATAATTGTTATATATATTTAATTAATTAAAATTATTAATTAGAATTTTAATTTAAAACTACTGCTTAAATTAAAAAATATCATAAATTAAATTTACTAATTTAAAATTACTACTTAAAAATTATTATGATTATTTAAAATTACTAATTTAAAATTATTAATGAAAATTGCTAATTTAAAATTATTAATGAAAATTGCTTATTTAAAATTATTAATGAAAATTGCTAATTTAAAATTATTAATGAAAATTGCTAATTTAAAATTATTAATGAAAATTGCTAATTTAAAATTATTAATGAAAATTGCTAATTAAATTTAATTAAAATTATTAGTTAAAAATTGTTCAAATCAATTTATAATAAAAAAAATTATTTGGTTTTGGTCGGACCAAAAATAATTTATGAACCCCCCCCTTCGGACAATCCTGGCTACGCCACTGGTTGGACGCAGTTCTATAGGACACAGCTGGAACGTAGTTTCAAATAAGGAAATAATTTCGACTTCTTAGAGATACCATGGCTTCCTGTTTTCAAATTTGAAACATTATTGAAAAACCAGTGTTGGCTTTTAATAAATTATTTTTTAAATATTTTTTTACTTTTCAAGAAATCACTGGCCACATTTTCTAAATATTAACCGGCCACGCGGGAAAATTTCAGATCAACTCTATGGCCAGTCCGCCACTGGAAAGCATACATACACATAGAAAACAAAATACATTTCGACATATTTAACAAATGAAGTAAAAGAACTTACTAAATCAAAATCTTACTAAATCTTGGGCCTGTCTTGCAGAACAAAGTTTTTCGAAGGAAGGCTTAATATTAGAAATAGCCACTCTCAGTTATATTTCTATATTTAGCCGAGATCTATATTTTGTCTTCAAAGAAGCCACAGCAGAAAATCCAGTTTCACAAAGGTAGGATGTTGAAAATGGTAATAGAATGCGAAATGCCCTTGTTTTTAGTGCAGAAAAATCATCCTCTACCTGCCCAAAATTCAAATAGTGATTTATTACTAAATTGTCTTTTGGTTTCGCCACTTGTCGTGAAGTCTATGAATTTTTCTTCCTCATCAATTGAGAGTCCTTCGGGAGTCTTATGAAATGGATTCCTAACCCACTCGTAAGCTATCAGTTTGTCGTCAGCAAGAAAATACTTTTTAAAATTCCTTGCCAGCGGCTAAATGATTTTCAATGGTTACAAAAACAACTTTTACATGTTCGCTTCTTCAGCCTTATGAGTTTTAATACAATCATCCACATTTGCAAACATTGTTAGGTTATTATGCTGTAAATTTCTGCTTCACAATTCCAATTTTCTACAAAAAGCATTAACTTTATCACTCGTTTCCAACATATGTGTATTTGCTCCCTTGGAGTTGAAAATTCAAGTTATTTAATGTCTCGAATATGTCGACCAAGTAGCTCCCCACACAACACAAAGACATCCTAAAGATGTCCAGAGGCCATCATTCTTGCGATATCAGGACGTCCTAAGGAATCCCGAAAGTTAACTAAAGACGTCCTTAAACGGTTCTTGGGCAAACCAAATGTCCCACTTTTTTCCATACTCAGGACGTCAGACGTATGATACTTTCTGGACGGTTTTAAGACAATCTAGGATATTTTCTGGACTTCTTATAGGACGTCCGGGACATCCTTAGGATATAAGGACAACCTTAAAACAATTTCGGGATTGTTTTTGGACGTCTTTGGGATTCCAAGGCAAATTTAGGACCGTTTCGGGATTATTATTCGATGCCTTTAGGCACATTGGATGGTCAGCTTATTTTTGCTTTTCCATTTAAAATGCTAGAGAAATTATAATTGCCTTCTAAAATAAGCCTTTTTTTCTTATTGCAAAATTAACTTTTACTCATTTTAGAAGGCAAAAATACTTTCTCTTCCTTATATTTATACAAACCATACAAATTTTAAGTTATTAATAATGTAAAAATAAGTATTATTTTCTATTTTTAATTGTAAAGTTCTTTTAAAATAAATACTGTTAAATATATTAATCAAATAAAGAAATTATTTTTAAAGTTAATTGAAATAAAATAACTAGTACATATAACAATAAAAATATTTTTTTTTTCTCATTTATTACAAATATTTTGTACAAACACTAATTTACATTGATATGAAACAATAAATTAAATTGTCTTCAATACCTTTTACAAATCTTGATTGCATGAGGCGTTTTTCTAATCCAAGGGAAATCTGAAAATAGAACACACGTAAAAATTTAGTAAACAAAAAAAACATTATTAGAGTGCACACTAATATTTTTCCAGTTATTAACAGCAAATGAAAACATTTCAAGTTTAACTACGATTATTCTCATAAATTTTGCAAATCACCCCAGAAAATATACAATCATTGAGAACTAACTGCACTTTTCTTTGGCTAGTACAGTTGAATGGATTTTTTTTTTTTTGCTGCCGCAAACACTGGGATTATCAAAAACTTTGAAAGTTTTAAACGGTTCGGCTAGACATCTTACTGCAATTTTTTTTACCCAATATACTTGCAGTGACCAAATTTGCCGATAAAAATAAATATATAAGTGACATAATTCTGGAAGTAAAAGCTGTCCAAAAAAAAAGTTATTAGTAATTTCCAATTTAAATTGTGTTATTGTCCAACTGTCAATTCAAATAATACTATTTCTTATTTACTGTAAAACATAAGTAGAATTTTCAACCTTCTTAAATTCGAGTTACTTTGGGACATTTTGATTGGTGAATACTTTTGTTGTAGAAAGAGTGGAGTGGATAAATGGCCAACCTTTCTCTACATGACGATGGTAGGTCATTTACCCTCATAGCATGATTCGCCATTAACACTGTGGAGTCAAGAGGGATTATTATTATTACCACACGTTTCAGAGGGCTGAGTGGGTTAATAGGCAGGGAGGACGCGGCCCACCTTCTTCTACACCCCCAAATCGCGAACCATGTGCCCTCACCTCCACAAATTCTATGTTAGTTAGAGTGGGGGGGTGGGGGGGATCTAGGATGGTTATAGCTCATCTATGGGGCAAGGCTAGCTCCCAAGATAATATATGCAATTTCATCGTGGAATGCATTATCACTTTTTTTATATTAAACTATAAATAGGATATATTCAGTACTTTTATGTAAAACATTGGGTGTGTGCTAACAAATATTTTATAATAGTACATGGATTTTAAAAATACATCCATAATAAATTCTTATGGATTGTAACTCAGAATAAAAAATAACTGGAGGAACAGCCGATTTAGCTTTTGTCCAAAACCTTACCTGAAATATTACTGACATACAATTTTATAAGAGAGAAATCTCAAGATTAATTAAGTTGTACAAGCAAGCTTAATTACAAGATTTTCATCAATTCAAAAATTGGCCATGTTGTGCGGTTTAATACCCTCTAGCAACTAAGTCGCCCTCTGCTTAATAGCGCCCCTTGAAAGTCAAGGGATCAAATACTGCCGGATCAGATTATTTTTATTTGCAATATTAATAATAAATTACAGGCTATCAACGCAATAAGTAATTTGACACAAAGTAAATAAAAATATTAATAGAAGCTAATTGAATATGGTGTTATTTTAATATTCGAGAATAAATCAACGAAAACATTGTCCTCTTGTGCCATCTACAACAATCTAGCAGATATCTAAAGTTTTTCTTGATTTGTGATAAATTTACATTAAATTATTCAATAAAAGTGAATTTAATAGGGTTCCCCGCTCATTTTTCAAAAAATAAATTTTAAAAAATTGAGTTTTTAAGGACTTTCTAAGGCCAAAAAATGCTTTTATGAATTCCATTTTATTGTGCTGCTTCTGTAAGTTTCAAAAACTTAAAAGATAAACACTATGTAGTCATCTTACATATTAAGTAAAAAATGACTTTCTAAATGCAATGCTGTATTTAAAAGGTACCTTAACGAAACATCATACCCAAATCATATAAAATGGGTTTGAGAAACTGAAATAATTCCTATATTGTTTAAGATTTTGCCACCATAGGAGGGTTTAGAGCTAAAGATGCATACATAAAAGAATTCAAATTTATATTAAACAATTTTTAATAAAAAAATTAGCGTTTTACAACAGCCTTTTTCGCAATATTGAAACTAAAGATTTCTTTTAGCGAATTTAGAACAAATATTCTAAATGGTTATTCTTCATTTTTAGTTTAGTTTTAAACATTTGTCAAAAATGGAAATTTTGTAAAAAAAGGCATTTTGTTTTGCAAATTTCCTAACTTCATAATTTCAATATGCGTATTTTTTGCCAAATATGTAACTGGGTTATCAAATAACTATTGTCAGTAGTGTTAGAGACTCCATTTAACTCTAGGTCGGCAATCATTTAGAAATTGGCTACTCAAAACTACAACATTGCTGTGGCTAAGAAAAATAAGGAGTTCCTAAGGATTCTTAGTTAAAAAAGGACTCTTAAAAATGAAAAACAAAAATAAAGAGTTCTTAAGGACCTGTGGGAACCCTGTTTAAATTTAATGGATGGGAGACAATATGAATCAAATAAATCTACATACAATATAAAAAATGATTTCACCATTTGCAACCGTTTCATTCCTCAGTAATCAAAGATTTACTATTCATTATTAAATTGTAGAAAAAAAACCAACCAAACCACTAAAATATATGAACACTGATAAAATTTTATGAGTGTAAAGAATAAAACTTCTTAAGTATATAGTTACTAACCTTTTTTATGTAGTGTCCTGCTGGATATACTCAGGTTACAGACAGGCAACTTTACGTGGAAGGATCCAACCTTTAAAAAACAGGGGGTTATGTAAATTAACTCTAGGATAATAATTAGAAAACTCCATTTCTTGCAAACGTGATAATTACAATTTGTAATCACAATACGAAATTTATGATATATTGCCTATAAATTAAGTACCTGTTCAATAAAAAAAATTATATAAAATCAATGTTCATTTTGTTTTATTTCAAACTAAAGATTCCAGATGAAATTAAATTAGAGTTCAGCTTCAGTTTGAGAACTTTAATCCAAGGTGTGTTTTATAGAATTCGTGTATTTACTAATTTCTGGAGAGTTATGTCTGGAGAAAGATGTTATTCGAAAAAGTTTTTTTAAAAATAATTTTAGAATATAAATATTTTATTAAAATTAAAAAAAAAATGAAATAACTTCAAATTAAATTATTTCTAATTTGTATTATAAGTTCATATGTTAATAGATTTTTTTTAATTTTTAAAATAATTTAGGTTTTAATGGGGAGAAAATGGGGATTAAAACATGATTTTTTTTTTCATTCAAAGTCCAATTTCTCCTTGGAAAAAAATTGGTAAAATTACAATTGTTTTATAAAAATTGTCTTTTTCATTGAGAACATAATCCTTTTATTTTGTTTAATTCTGAAGATTATAAATATGTTTAATAATATTTTTTCTTCAAATCATAGAATTTTTCATGTAAAAAAACATTATAAAAGCAGATTTTTAATCAAATTAGTAACTTGAATAAAATAGAATAAATAATAACCATCAACTCTTATAAACTTAGTATATTTGAATAGTAATGGACAGCTTTGTAAGTATTTCAAAAAAGAAATTGTAATCTGCCATTTTGAAAAATCAACTTCTTTTCTTTTCGGAACACGTAATTTGTGGTTTATTTTGATTTTACATTATTTTTAATGTGTTATTTCGGATGATTTTTTTTATCCATTTAAAAATTTCATTTTATGCTCTAATGGTTCTAGAAAATGGTGTGTTTTTTTGTGATCAAAATGTGTTCTTGTTCACTTTTTTTAAACATGTACATATATAACTTAATTATATTAACATATTATAGTTATTTATTTTCATTTATAAGCTTTGAATTCCATGTTAAATATTGCACTTTTTCCGAAGATTGATAACTTTTTTAAATTTCTTATTTTTTTTTAACATAATACCCATTTTCCCCACTTTGCAAATCGTTGGGAAAAGCTAAATAAAGTAAAATTATTTTAATTTTCATTGGAATGGAAGGTATTAAAATGTTTTTTTTTTGAAAACCCAGGAATATTGGTAAATAATTCAACTTGTATATAGAAGTTTTAATACATCAAACTATCAATTTTTTTTATTTACTCAAATATATCAGTTGTTGGAATTAAATTAAATCACACAGAAATTAATTTTTTTGCTAAAATGTACTCCATTAAATGAAGTGTAATTAACAGTGTAATTTAATATCAAAATACTCATTTTACCCCACCTTACCCTAGACCAGTGTTTATTAAGCTTTTTGGCACAATGGACCACTTTAAAAATTTTAAATATGTCACGGACCCCTCTGTGAAAAAAAATTGCTTAAACATCATTTATTACAAAATATATTCTGTTTTATTATTTAATTATTTTAATATTTTTATTTCAATAGTAATAGTAATAGTTTTATTTCAAATAATCAAATGAAACATTAAGAACAAACATTAAGACACAAAAAAACACTTGAAAAAGCGGCAAGGAATCTTGTATCGATGGAGGATATACCCTTATGTCTCGGCTTCAAACTCATTTGTGATCCACATTTTGGACATTTATACATCGATGAAATCATTCCCTCTTTCATACATTATTCTAACAACGCTTTCTTACCCATGACTGGTAAAACACTAAAATAGCCAACTGAATATTTATTTTTCGCATTCAAAACTTCAGCAAGAGCTAATTCCATAGTGAAATCAAGCATTTAGCAATAATATAAGCTAAGAAAACACCAAAAAAATATGCTACTCACAAACAGATGAAAGACAAAAATAAATGTACGTCTTACCTCCAGGGCAGATCCAACGGAAATAAAATCGTGAATCAAGTTTAAAATTATACCGTTATTTCAAACTCAAACAAATTATCGACCAATGAAAAGGCTAAAACAAAAGAGAAATAAATGAGCATGCGCGAAAAAGCGCCTCAAATTCTCTTCTCCGGAGGAGCGGAAAAAGAAACAGGGTTGCCATACAGAGCGCGCTAAGGATGAAGTAGGTCCGGGTTACCACTGCTGGCTAAATATTGATGCAAACATTTTAAAAATTAGGATCAGTCGGCGGACCCCCAAAATATGACCCATGGACCCCCAAGGGGTCCATGAACCACAGGTTAAGAAACACTGCCCTAGACGGACCGCCCCTCGTTTGTGAAATAAGAAAATGCTATAATTATTTGGGGATCCAATAATAGAACATTTCCCATAAATATGAACAATTTAAGAAACTACTATAAATCAATAATGATCACACAATATATAGGTCATTCAAACAAGTTTGTGATTTGTATAAGATTACATTTGACATTCAATAATTATAAATTATTCAACATGCTGAGTTTTGCATGGCACAATACGGATGTTCAGAATACTTCTTCAGCGCCATAAGATTTTTTTATTACTTATTATTGAATTCAAAGATATTGATAAATATATTTTAGTCTTAAATCTATAGATATTTAATAATAATGTTCACTATACTCACTGGTTTTAAATGTGTATTCCTTTCGGTGTAAGGTTCAATGAAAAAAATCCACATTTAAAAAATAAAATAATTTTTTTATCTAAATTGATTAGCATTGTTTTCCGATTTCCAGACGGGCAGCTGCTAACATAATCCATTGGCGCCTCACATCTACTCATTCAGTTTTTATTTTTGGAAAAAGAAATAGCATATCTTTATATAGAAAAATGAGACTGTGTGACCTTCAATTCTAAAAGTAGATCAAACCCCCCGTCTTTAATCTATATCTATCTGAAAAATTTTATATTAAAAAGTCTCCGGTCCGCTTAAAATGCGTTAAAATGTAGTATTGTGTAATCAATTGGCGCCGAACAAAATACGAGGCATCGTTCCTGCGTCTTTCCTTCGAGATAGGCGCCGTACCGTCGCCAATAGCCCACCGTGCAGCTCTAGCGTGTGACGTTAATTAATCAAACCAAACCCGGGTGTGAGTTGATTAATTAACGTCGGTTGGTTTGGTTAAAAAACATCGCACTAGAGCTGCACAGTTGGCTATTGCCGACGGTTCGGGGCCTATCTCGGGAAAGGCCCGGGAACGATGCCTCGTGTTTTTGAACCATGGTCAGATAACGAGGACAACACCTGAGCTGGCACCCAACGCCTTCAATAGACGTCGAGACTTTGGACCCCGATCAAATTTATCGTGCACCAGTCACGTATACACGCCGTTAATTTTTTGTGGATGTTCTGGACGACATTCTAATATTTTGGTAGCGAAGTTGGCACCCCTCCGATCGCAATATCACTACTTTCAAGGCTAAACTAGATAACCCTCCGCGGAGGGTTATCTAGTTTTGCCTTGCTACTTTTTACTATTATTTAGTCTAGTCTATCGCAAGGTTTGAACCGGGGACCCTTGGATTCCCAGCTGGCGCCTTAATCCACTCGGCCACGGAGGCCTCCAAGTCCGTCGCACACACGGAAGATAAAGGTGGAGGTGTTTCAGTGATATTTCACGGGAAGAAAGATAACAACCTCAAAGTAGGTACAAGCAAATCCAGTTGGCAGTGAGTTTGAACGTTAACTGCGTTATTTAACACACGAAATTTAAAGTATAAAAACTAAAAAAAAAATTACAGTTTTTGTAATTGTCAGATGCAGTACAAGTTCCAAATCGATAAAGGATACTATTGTTTCCACTTCACAGGTAAATTAAATTATAAAATAAGTTATCGCCAAGTACTGGTACAAACAAGCGCGGATCCAGATGGGGGGTAAAGGGGAAATTACCCCCCCTAACATCTAAGATTATATTTTCAAAAGTCACCTTAGGCAAGGAAAAATTTAAAACTAAGAATTTTTTTTTTGCGAATCGTGATATATATGCATTACTTAATGCTCTGTAAAACTTCCCAATACAGTTTGAAAATGAAGCTTTGGAATCAAATCACGCAAAAATTTTAAAGGAAAATTATAAAAAGTTGTGTGATGCTTTCCAGAGAATTCTTAATGTAATTTTTGAAAGCTAAAACACATCTATTAAATACAGATACTTAATTTAACTGATAATAGTTTAATTTATAATAATTGCAATCAATCATCTATCTATTGTACTTATCACTTATAAAATTTTGCTAATGTATAATTTTTTTATTAAAATAATTTTAAGTAATATGTACTTAGATTCATAATTATATTTAAGTACAATCCTGAGAAAACTTTGTTTTATCAACGATATATTTGTTTCTCATACAAGGTTTTATTTCAATTCTGAAATGTCTTAATATTTCTTTATTTTCTAGAATTTTATGGTCATTTTTTAATAGAAAAAAATGAGTAAATGTACCTTAGCTTAAAAGATATTTTAGTACACCCCTCACCTTACAGCTGTGTCCTTATGATTCGGAAATTTCAATCGTGCATTAGAATACAAATAAATTAATTTTGATAATGAAGATAAATTATTTTATTCAAAAAAAAAAAATTTCAATATTCCTGGGTCAGAATATTGAATTCACAGAAGGGTTACAAGTTTTTTATTCCCCGTGATACTCAAAATTCCGTAGACAGAGTTACTCAAAGTATATTTGTTTTAATTTCTATAGAGAAATAATTTAATATTTTTAAAATATAAAGGAAAAGTGAATGAAAAAAAGTTAAAGTAATCATTTCAAAAATTTTAAATTTCAATGTAGTTTTCCAGCAACAGAAAAACTTTCGAATATCAAGTAGCTTGGATGGCGTGGAAGGGGGGGGGGGGGGGGGAGGGTAGAGCGTCAAAGTTGGTGTTCATGATAACAATATACTGTATTACCCCCCCTAGCAATAATCTCTGGATCCGCCCTTGGGTACAAACTAGTGCTTAGGAATAGCTACAAATACTTCGTCAGTACCTACTTGTTAAGCGATTGCTTACTTCATATTGCAAATTGATTTGGCTTCATTGCACCTCAACCTTCTTTTTTCCTTCGTCACACTAAGGCTGAACTAGATCCGCGCGCGTTGACGCGTCAACGCGCGCGGATCTAGTTCAGCCTTGGTCACACAGGATCGAAACAGGTTTGGTTTGGTTTGGTAATTAACGTCGCACTAGAGCTGCATAGTGGGCTATTGGCGACGGTTCGGGGTCAATCTCGAAGGAAAGACCCGGGAACACATACACATTATTTGTTGGATCCGTCGCGATACACGCTCTAGTATTTTCTAGCGAAGCTGGCAACCCTCCGATCGTAAGATCACTACTTTTTTATTTTTCTATGACAAGTCCATTTCCCGGATTCGAACCACCAACCCTCTGATTAGTAGCTGAACGCCTTACCAACTGAGTAACTGGGGCTCCGGATCGAAACAGGAAATCCTCTGATACCCAGATGGCGTCTTTATCTACTGGGCCATGGAGGCCCTCATCGCTAACGGGACTTTCCTTTGAGATAGGCCCCGAACCGTCGCCAATAGCCCACTGTGCAGCTCTCGTGCGACGTTTTTTATCAAACCAAACTTATTTATTAAGTATTTATTTATACTGGTTTGGCAAACATTATTTGTTTTGCATGCATGTTTACTGTGTTATAAGTATAACTGTACGTCTGATCGGCAAGATGGGAATTAGTGTAGAATTAATTTAACCTATGAATTTCTATTGGAAAATGTTCTTATTGGTATAAATTAAAAATAAAAATACTTTTTCTGAGATGAGTGTTTCACAGGAGGGGGACCCTGCTAGGGATATTTTTTACGTAAACTTCAACCAAACGGGGAAGTATGTGAAAGTCTGTTTATTAATATTTGGCATTCAAGTCTTCTATTATTTTATTATATCAGGCCCCGCAACAGGTCACTTTTCTCCCTAAACGTCCTTCTTGTTACTTAAAGTACTTAAAAGAATTATTTCCCTTGTTTTATCAAAAAAAAATTCCCTTTATGATTATGATAACACATTTATTTTCCGATTCTTGTGGCGACTTTCAATCTGGCAACCCTATGATGTCATAGCGCTGTTTAACGGCAATTTTTCGTCGCCAAAAAAAAACCTGCGCCAAATATCCTATACTACATCTGTTCCATATATATATATTTTTATGTATGTTCGCGCGGGATTTCGGTTCTACTTCAGATATTTGCAAAAATTTTTTTGTCTTTACGAATGTACTTAATCATATTGGCGTACGTGTAAACAATTTGTCCTTCCAGAACAACCGGATCTCATTTATGCATTGTATAAAAAACAACTGTAAGTGAAGAGCTTGTTCAAGGGAAGACTGATAAATAGCAGGTGCAAGTGTCAATTGTAATTATATAAATTCTCGTACTAATTAAGAAAATAGTGTTTGATTTGCATTTTATTCGAAAAATAGACATTTTCTGTATTAAGTAGCAGCCTCTCTAAATTCAAGTAATTCGGACCATAAAGTTAAAAAAAAAAATATAAGATTATTTAAAAAGTATTTCCACACAAAAGTATTTTCACAATTTACAACTTTTTTATTAATGCTTTGATTCTCTACAAATTTGTTTGGAATAATGCTTTAAATAGTAAAATGCTATAGGTTTAAAGAAAACTCAATGAAATTAAACAAAAATAAATTTTCTAGAGCTACTGAAAACAAGTGAAACGACGTCAAAGTGTGTGCTCTGAACATAGTTTTATTGCTGCAACAAAATGCATGTGCTGCCCATTATATGTTCATTAATTGATTTATGTGATATACGTCATTATGTGATATATTTATTGCATAACCTGTACACTTTTTAACCAATAGTTATTAAAATCCTGAATTTATTTCCTGTGCAAAAAAAGTCATGGACTTGCGACTGTGATGTAAGCAAATTTCTGATTATAAATTTTTTGTCTGGTATCAGTAAATTTGAAAGGGATTTTCTTTTTCATATTTTTAGACTAACCATGCATGAGCAATAATTGCACCACAACTTTTAATCAGCTGAGTGACAAAAAAATCACTCGGCAACCGTTCGGCGATTATTTTAATTGCATTCGAGACAGTGCTCATTTCAGATTTCAAAATTGCCAAACTCGTATGATCACAATCCATACAAAATCGCCAAATCTTCGAGTATTTTTCAAAGTTGTTAGCACTATCGATCGAAAGGATATTTTATCCAATAGTTGCATGTTTGATAATTGCTGAGTGAGCAAATACAATTTGAGTTTCTCAGTTGCAGTCAATTCGTACTTTGGCACACAAAATGGACAAACTCAGAATTTGTGAAATGTTAAGAAATTCCAATTCTGCTACAATAATGTTTCAGTAATATTGAAGTTTTACTGATTTTGCAATTGTCTATGCATTCTGGCTCCAACGAAATAATGACTAGCAACTCTTTTTTTTTCTTCCTAATTTGAATAGTTTTGGTATTCATGTGAAAGGAAATTGAAATTTGATGTGTAAAATTTAAAACCTCTGGACTGACTGGATCCAGAATCATTGGGATTTCGTTGATTGCAGATTTCAGACTTTCTAATGTAGTATTTTGTGTACTTTTTTTTTACATCTCATAAAATGTGTTTGGTATTTCAGTGCACTCTGTGTGGGGGCCAGAAGTGGTTTCAACCTGTATGATCTGGGAACAGTCTACGAGTGCTTGCCGACCTACGAGAGTAGTGAGTATATCTTTCTTCTCACTTCACTTCTTTAACAAGACTATCTAATCTATTGACTTGATCTCTCTTAGTCTATCTGTTACCGTGCAAGTGAAAATCGGTGTATCTGCAGACATACTAATGACCGCAGAGATCAGAAAATATTTTCTGCCTCCACATTGCACTTGAATTACCGCTATTTTTGTTAAAAAGTGCACTTTTTTTTTATATGATAGAAATACAGCTCGAATACTATATCAGTGTTCACTCTTACACTCATGCTAAGAATTGAGTACCCATTCCTTCGGGCACGTGTCCAATGGGTGGCCACGCCCACCCAGAACTTTTTTTTTAAAGTGCCCTTTTAACAAGAAGTGTCTTTTCAACTTGCCCTTTTACTGTTAACTGCGCCCTGCCTTTATTTATTTCTAGAATGAACACTGCTATATAATACATGCACTTACACAAATGCACTTAAAAATGACTAGATTACAGATCTTTGAATTCATCCTGATGGTCAAATTCATTGGTGGATCCAGGGAGGAGCCCCCCCCCCAGGCCGGTCTATTTATTTTATTCCTTATGTAATCGTGGAAGTTATGTAGGTAAAAAACTTAGCACAGTTTTCGTCCAGCTTTATAAAATTATTAAGTCAAGCATTAAACAACCTTACTGTTGAAAAAGGCTTTAGAAATTTCTGCTCGGAACAAGCCGAGCAGAAATTTCTAAAGTCTTTTTCAACAGTATTGTACCATTTATTGGATTATATGCGGTGTGGGCATTGTTTAAACCATTTAATGAATATGGTTTCAAGTTCATCATCTAGCGAACATTCAAAAGTTTTTCTTTTCTTAGCATTGCCACAACCCAAGTTTTCATAGTTTGTCTCGATGGCTTCCTTCTGCTTCATAATTGTTTGCGGTGTTGAAACCGTTAGACTTTATCAGTTCCACTTTGTCCTGTAAAATGCGTTGGCCTTTCTTATAATGTCGGCTCTTTCAGCAACCAAAAAGCTTTCGATGTCATTTTTATTGTGTCTGAACACAACCAAATGATTGAGAGTCGGTGGAAGCGTAGAGGCTTGCCCTTTGCTGTGGCTGTTAGTAGCACACTACTCCGCACTGCAACTGGTCGTCAAATGGCAGCAAAAGAATGCAGAAAATGCCTTTGTGCCTACAATCATGCCCAGGCATTGGTTTTACAAACGAAAGTAAATGTATCTTTAAAAAAAAAAAATGGCCGATTCAGGAAATCGTATAAATGAAAAACGTAAAACGGGACGGGAAAACACGTTATCATATAGAGAATGTATGGGACTTAAAGAAAAAAACGTATAAAACGGGAAAAAACGTAAAATCAAGGTTTCACAGCATTTTGTTTTGAGATTTGACAAAATATAGTTTTGTTAGACATTTAGTTCAGTAGTTACTTTGTTCTTGCTTGCAAAAGTATTCATGTTTAAAACAAATGTCATACACATTTTCATTTATTTATTTTTATTAAATGTTTTTAACTTTACTAACATTGGAAAATTTCAAAAATGTTTTAAAAACTGTTATTCTATTATTCTGTTCTATTATAACTGTTATTATATATTCTATTATTTTGCAAATATTATTTTTAAATATTTATTTTATAATACTTTTTGTTATTTTTTTTTTCTCATCTTATTTAGTGGGTTTGAAATTATAATTGTTTTTTAAAACTATAAATTTTATTAATTCATAAAACAGATCATTCAATCTTTTGGGTGAGGGGAAGCCTTGGAATTAAATTGAAATTAAGGTATTTGTTTTGAGATTCTAATCGACTATTTGTGTTTTCTCTTCAGGAATCGATCCGGAAGCTCAGGAGAAATCATGTCACAGAATTGGATACCTAGGAAAGGATTTAAGTAAAAAACTTGTTATTTATTTCTTGGGGGGGGGGGGATTTGGCAAGTTGGTATTTAAATTATATATATTGTTTTATAGCGACAAATGCTTCTGACACAAGCAAAAAACAAAACAAAAAATCAGCGAAAAAACCTTAATCAAAGTTGTGAAATGGAAGTTTTTTTTTTTTCAGGATTTATAAAGAAATTTAGTACATAGTTTTTTTTTTTTTAAATTAATTTTCCTGCATAAAATCTTCCTTTCAATAGTTTTTATGCTTCAAAATCAGAGGTATTATGAAGGAATTTGGAGGGATTAAAAATGTCAGAACTGCAGTTTTAATATATATTTTTTTAATTTTCCTGCATAAAGGTTTATGTTGGGATTGATAGCAACATATAATCTGCTTTCCGTCCTTTATGTCCCATATCGCACTCTTCCTTACCCTTCCTCTATGTTGTGTTACATACCGTTTTATGCACAAATCTAAACTGAAATGTGTTTCGCATATATACCAGGGTGATGGGCTTTTGCTTTTTGGTGGAGTTCTGCTTTCTTGTTTTTCCCAAAATATTCCTTTTTTTTTTCAAAATAAATTACATTTTTTTTTTTAAAGCTTAAAATGCACAAATCCAATATATTTTTATTTAAAGTATAATAGTCTTTACTTAGGCCTTCACAGACAACTAAAATGAGATTATTTGATGCTATTTTCAACCACAGGAGACTGTCAACTATTTTTATCAAAGTGAACCTCATTTTATGCAGAGGTTACTTCATATCCCCTCTTCTACTTCTGCTTTGTTGAATGTATTACGAATTCTCAGCACCAAGACTGATTTTTTTCTCTTTAAATTTTGTGTGGGTTCCTCTGCATGTACTTGTGTGCTAAATGGGATGTTAAGTGATTTACGTTTCCAGTGTTAGAATGTCATTGTCAAGTTTGTTTTATACAAAATATATAAATTAAATTATTATTTAATGTTTTTGTTATGCATGTAAAAAGCTCTCAATGTTTTACTATTTGAAACGTCTTTTTGTGTAAAATGCACTCCGATTTTAGTTTCAAGCTTTTCTGGTTTGGGGCCAATCTTTTCCCTGTATATAAGCTGTTATTGCATTAAATGAGATAGTTTTGTACTTATATACAATGATTACAAAATATTTCTATTTCCTCATTTGAATTGAGGTGTAATTTAACTTATAGTTGAAGTGAAGACACTTAACATAAATCCATGCAGAGTTATGGGACCATAGGTGAACAGATAGTGTGCTCACAGTTGTTCAAAAAATGAATTTTTTTAAAAAATGCATGTCCTATTAAACATCTACCTTTGCATTTTATAGAATCAAAATTGTATGAGTGGATAAGGCGTTCAGATACTAATCAGAGAATTGGTGGTTCGAATCCATGCGATGGACTTGACAAAGAAAAGTAAAAAAGTAGTGATCTTGCGATCGGAGGGTTGCCAGCTTCGCTACAAAAATACTAGAAAGTCGTCCAGAACATCCAACAAATTATACTGGCGTGTATAGGGGACTGGTGCACGATAAAACTAATCGGGGTCCAATGTCCTGATGCCTATTGAGGTTGCGTCGGGTGCCAGCTCAGGTGTTGTCCTCGTCATCTGACCATGGTTAAAAAATACGAGGCATCGTTCCCGGGTTTTTCCTTCGAGAAGCCCCGAACCGTCGGCAATAGCCCACTGTGCAGCTCTAGTGCGAGGTTAATTAAACAAACCAACCAAAATAGTATGAATTGATTAAAAATGTATCAACCCTTGTCCTCCTAAATTGACCTCCCCGTCTTTCTCCCGCACTTCATGTGTTTGTCAAAAAAAGCCAGAATGCCTTGCAAAAGGGATTATTTTTCAAACTTTGTTGCTTCAAACATATTTTCAGTTTTTTTTTCTTTCCAAAAATGGTGTAATGTTAGGCAGGACTGACCCTTCCCCCATAGGTGCATAAAGTAATGTAGGAGCGGCCTCAACTGAAAAGAGAACTCAATGTTCAAATGTAAAAGGCTAATTATTTAAAAAAAAAACCAGATACTTAGGTATATTTTAATTTTTATCTTTTCATAATTTTAATGATAATTTTTTAAAACAAAATTAAAAAAACTTTTTCTAGTTTTGTTTAACACTGTGAATTACTGTTTATTTTTTCACAATGCAAAGCAAATCTTTTAAAGAAAAATATGAAACACATTTTCAGTAAATAGGCACATAAGACTGATATTTAACATTAACTAGTTTTTATAATTTAATAGTAAAATTTATTTACTATTAATTTATTAAGCTTTCAATGTTTGTAAACTTTTTATAAACGTTTAAGGGGAGTATAAACCTTTTGAAGACAACACATAACAGCTTTTTTTTCCGTGATTTTTAGATTGGCTCTTGAAAAAATTTGTTATCTATTTTTATTTCATATTTTGCAGACACTACTACTTTTTAATTACTATTTTAAAAAGAAGAAAGTAGCATTATACTGTCCATCAAATATAAAATAAAAATGTTAATTAAATTATTTCCAAGAGCCAATCTAAAGATCATGGTTAAAAAGCCACCACGTTGGCTTCAAAAGGTTTTTTTCTACCTTTAAATGGCCGTGTTATGATAAGTTTTAAAACTAAAGTTTTAAGTTAACACATTTCTTTCATAAATATATTTGTATGAATTACTGTTTATCTAAAATTCCTAAGATAACATTACTTTAAAGATCCGTATAGTCGGGGACAACCTAAGTTGAACCTGAAGTGGAAGCTATCATATGTATAAATATTCAATTGCTTTAGGCTCAACTTAGCTTGTCCCCGCGTATAGCATATAAGTTGTTTTTATTTCATTCTTAAAATGTTTTTCAAATTGTTGTTTGTAATGAATTTTACTAGAACTCCTGAAGGACGTCTGCATCATCGAGAGGAACTTCTCCACCGTCCTGGTCGCTTTTGTGAAGCTGGAGAAGCCGAGGAATGTGTTCCTGTACAACTACTCAAAAGGCGCCGTCATCATACAGAAGGCCTTTCCAAACACAGTTTTGTCTGTAAAGCTCAACAGAAATGTAAGTGCTGCATTGAACTTCCAGTTTTATCAACTTTTCACATGTTTTGTCACTTGTTTACATTTTTTACAAATACAAATATTGATGACCAACAATAGGCTCAAGGTACAATAAAGTGGGTCCAGAATAATGTTGACCACCTTTAAAAAAACTCAAAAACTCTGATACCAATGAAATGCACATGCATTGGAAATATAAAGTAAACTATTTTGCAGAGAAAAAAACGGAATGCTTTTCATCAGCTTTCTTTCGCACATTCCTTCTTTGGTGAGGTTGCTTTAAGCGGGCTCTTAATAGCTTAAATCCAGTATTACTTTCCCTTTTCTGTCAATAGATGGCCTACCAAAATATTTGTAAAGGGGCAAAAAAATTGCATTTTTCCTCAAAAGTGTTTATTTCCTCTCTGAATGCAGAGATTAATTTATTACCTCGCCCCCCCCCCCTCCCTACCCCCTGCTACTTCCGCATGAAAGGAAGGGAGGAATCGACTTTGAGGTCCTTATCTATATTTGACAAAAACTTTAGGGATGCAACTTGGGCAATGGCAATCGGACATCGTTCAAAGACCCAGGGCGATTAACACGGAATACCAGGTAGTCAGTCGGAGGACAACTGAGGCATCAGGGCTCTGACATGTAGCATTAGAGAAGACGGCAGCGATCCCTTGCACGTCCTTCCGGGACCTACGTCGATGGGTGGCTCTTTCTTCATCGGGTTGGGTGGTGGCGGGTAAAATATTTTAAACCCGAAACCAGGCGGAGGCAACATCTCTAGAAGTGATAACCCATGGGGTTTTAAAAAATAGGCTCAATGCCAGCGTTTGTAGGAATGAGGTGCTCAACTCCTGTGGTAGTTAAGGCTGCCAAAATATGTTAAAAGTCGCCCTCCCCTCCCTCCCAGAGACAGGAGGTTATTGGTCGAAGCCACTTGAGGGGTTTATGAAAAAGGTTAATATTCAGTTTGGTGTAAAAGTTACCTTTGAAGGGGGTTAAAAACAAAGAAAAGAGAGAGAACGATCATATTAATCGTTGTTTAATTTAACAATTTACCTGGCGTGAACGTATAGTTTTAAACAAAAACATAAACACAAGACTAAAATTTGGTGACTAAATGAAAACAAAATTTATTTAAAAGCACTAAAATAAAGGGAACGGAACACTTAAAATCCTTACAAATGCCAAACAAGTTAAAACTAAAAGAATTGAAAGAGAGAGGGTAAACTAAAAATAAAATAAACTTACTTCAGCAATTTTATCGTGAGAGATGTTAGGAGGTCAAGGCAATACATTAAGAGCACAAAAAAAACATCGTTACTGCCATGAAGAAAATGTCCAAATGGCAGGTGGACGAAAGGGGGGTACTTATGACTTAGCACATCCTTCGACGGAGAGTCAACTCTGATGTCAGCGGATAGAGGTGGTCTATCACAGGGCGTCGGCGGGGGTAGTCATCCAGCAAAAGGATCCAGTTCAGAGGTGGTTGGTGGATGGAATCTTCTCTGGGCGAGGATCACCGGCCTGACGGGCGACGAGGGAGACATCGGAGGCAACAGCAGAGGACGGGGTCATCCCTCTGGGTGCTACGTCGATGGGTGGCGAGGTTATGGCATTTAACCCGGCAACCTCTACCTCGATGGGTGGCTCTCGGGCATCGGTGGGTGGTGGCGGAGGCGGTTAAATTGACTTAACCAGTATCAAGTTATCTCAGGTCAGAGAGTCATCTTCCGTAAAAAGCCTCCGTCGAACAGAACAGTCTTGAAGTCAATATCAGTCAAAAAGCATTGTGAAAAAGCCTCGTCAAAACAGCACGCTTCGCATTTATATCGTCAAAATCTCCTTGCCAGATCTCTGAAAACAAGCACCTCAATTTCCCTCGCAGCCAATCACATAATTTAAAAATAGAACAGCGGTTACAGTAAACAATTATCCACTCCCTCTGGTGTTAGAACTAGTAAGTAATATGAACTTAAACTTAAAAACCAAAACACGAACTGAAATATGATACAGAAGGGGGGGGGGGGGGGGGGCGATTTGGGGAGAAAGAGAAGTGGAAAATGAATCCAAACAGAGGTTATCACACTATTACAATTAAAAAAAACTCTTAGGGGATTATGAAAAAGGAGGAAATCTAAGTTTGGACTTTATGGAATTAAAAGTGAATGTTCCCAAGTACAAAGTTGACAATTAATTAGGATAAATCATTATTACATAAATTAATTAATACAATTAGGGGAGTCTGAAACTAAATTAAATAAAAGAGGAATTAAACAATTATGGTTTTAACCATAACATTGGTCTCTTTGGAATTCTCAGTGAAAGTTCACAGGTACAAAAAGTTCGAATGAATAGTTAAAGAAATGACATATTATTGCATTTAGGGGAGTCTGTTACAATTAAATATAAAAAGAAGTAAAATTAAGTTCAATTATGATTTTTAACCATAACAGCTGAAGAATTGTTGTCCCTAATTGTCCATTGTTGTGTTACCTTTGTTATGTATTGTGCATATTTTTATGTTATGGTTAAAACCATAATTGTTTAATTTTTAATTCCTCTTTTATTTAATTTAATTTCAGACTCCCCTAATTGTATTAATTAATTTATGTAATATTGATGTATCCTATTTAATTGTCAAACTTGTACTTGGGAACCTGCACTTTTGATTCCATTTAAGCCCAAACGTAGATTTCCCCCTTTTTCATAACCCCCTAAGAGCTTTTTAGTTGTAAATGGGGTGATAACCCCTGTCTAGAGTCTTTTCCACCCTTTTGGGTCCCCACATCGGCCTCTCCTCCTGTATCATGTTACACTTCTGGGGTCTGGTATGTCAGTTTGACTTCGTGTTTTTGAGACCGTTTTACGTACTGGTCTGGAATTGTGTTTAACTGTAACCGAGGTCGTAATTGTAAATTCTCTGATGTGAGGAAAATTGATGTGCTAGTTTTGAGGGATCTGGCAAGGAGGTTTTGGCGATTTATTGGAAAGCGCAGCTTTTGACGTGACTTTTTAACTCATCTTTCGAAGCCTCAAGACGTACAGGAGTGTAGCTCCCGTCTTATAAACGCGGACCGTGTGTCCTTTTTCAAAACCCGATGGGTTAATCTTGTGCAATAGCCGCCGATGCTGATGCAGGGTTAGAAGAATTACATAACCGCTGCCACCACCCCCAACGATGCAAGAGCCATCCCAATAGATGTTGCCGGGTTAAAAGAGAAATAACCCCAGCCACCCATCGACGTAGCACCCAGAGGGATGTTCCCGTCCTCTGCCGTTGCCTCGGATGTCAGCCCTGGACGCCTCCTGCGTCACCCGTCAGGCCGGTGATCCTCGCCCGGAGAAGGTCCTCTCCACCAACCACCTCTGAATTGGATCCTTCTGTTGGACGACCACCCCCGGCCGACACCTGGTGAAAGACCACCTCTGTAGCTGACATCGGAGTTTACACTCCGTCGAAGGATGTGCGAAGTACCCCCTTTTTTTAGTCCACCTACCAATCTTGGACACTTTTAGTATGGCCGTAGCGGCTTGGCCATGTTTTCTGTTTTTTTTGGGCACTCGTATTGTATTCGCCTTGACCTCCTGTCGCATCTCTCTCGACGAAATCGCAGAAGTTAGTAGTTTTTAATTTTAGTTTACCCTCCCCCTTTTAATTTATTTAGTTTTAACTTGTTTGGCATTTTGGTTTTTTAGGTTTTTTTAGTGTTCCGTTCCCTTTTTAATTTTAGTGTTTTAATAAATTTGTTTTCTTTTGGTCACAATTTTTAGTCTTGTGTTTTTTGTATGTTCTAAACTATACGATCACGCCAGGTAAATTCTTAAATTAAACAACGATTAATATTATCGTTCTTCTTTTCTTTCTTTTGTTAGTGGGTTTTTATTAACCCTTTTAAGTAGCCATCACATTTATTAATATTCCAAGAGGGCAGCAATAGACAAAAGGGAAGTTTAGTAGGGAACAAACAATAACAGTAGTCAATTTGGAATAATTGTTGCATACAATAGGAATAATTGGATTAAGACACTAATTATAGGCGAATTTTTAACCTCTGTAACCTTTGTTACAAATTTTTTATTACCTTTATGATCAGATTTTGGAAATATGGCCAATCTCTTTTGTGTAGATTTGATATCACTACCACACAATGAGGAAAAAAACTTAATCCAAAACATAGTTTGTGAAAACGGTGACTAAACAAAACAGTGATAGAAGTTACTTCATCATAAAAGCGTATATCATGTTAGTCCTATTTTACCACAATTGCAACCCTAACTCTACAGAAAATTTAAAAAAAAATCATTTCAGTAAAAGTAAAAATCTGCAAATAAATTTAAAATTAACCAGCTGGCATCTGTTCCGAAATCCTGCAGATACGCTTTGCTCAAAGTTTTAGCGCTCTTCTGGCAATTCAGGTTTGATGAACGTAAGATGACACTGCACTTTGGGAATGCATGAAAATACACCTCTTTGTTAATTTTTCTTTTCAGTTGATGTACATAATTTTAAGCCTTTTTTCCCCTCTGACTACAGCAATAAAATCTTACAATCATCTAGAAATGGCAATCAATTCAGACAATTGAACAAGATACCCTATCCCTGTGCTTTTGTAGAATTTTTATGACCATCTCTTTTTCTTCAGACAGTCTTTTGGACTCAATATTTCCCCAAAATTTATTGTTGTAAGCAGACGTTTGAAGAAATGTTTCACATGTATAGACTTTTGTCGAGCCAAATCTTACGGTACAGTAAGGGATTGTGTAAAAAAAATTCCATTGAAATTTCCTCTCATTTTTAGCCTTGCCCCTTCTCCCTCCCACTCTTGACATACAATCATCAACACTGTTTGTCAATGTTTAGAATAGAAGTACAGCGATATTGTATTTAGTGCATAACTATAAATTTAAATCCTTTTGACATTTTCTTTTATCCAGAGTTTAATAATAAAATAGGAAAAAGTGAAAAAGAATATTAAGAATGTTTTCACTTATATTTACTTTATTGTATTTGAAACTTGTTTACAACAAATTGTTTGACCACATAGCTGTTCTTACTTTATAATAATTTTACTCTATATAATGAAGTTTCTAAAATTCTTACTTTATATAATATAGTCTATTCTACAATTTTAAACATCTTTATATATAATTCTCTTACGCGGTGATTGAAAAACTCTGTTTTTCTTTATGCGGAATGGCAACAGTTACGTTGTTTACAAAATTCTGTTGCGCCCGCATTTTTATTTTGCCATTATGTAAGCCGTGGCGATTAACCCCTTCAATTCATTGGTAAATAATTATTTTGATGATATAAGCTTAAATTAGGAAGAATATAAGCTTTATTAAAATAAAAAATAGAAGTTTTGAAAAATGCTTTTTTAAATTTCAAATGAAAGAAATCTGATGGCAATTTTGAAAACTAGTTTTCTATTACCTTCATTTTTATGACTTATAAACTCAGTAAAAAGATTTATGGTAAGCTTAATGTCAATTATGACCAAAAAAAACTACCAATAATGTTAGAAATTTAACTGAAAGGTGGGAAAATAATAAATAATGGTAGGCTTGCCAGTGGTACCATTGTTTTCATTTGTAGTAAAAAATAAATTAGTTTAAATGATTTTATATTGACTTACATGGCGAAAAAATGTAGTGATGCCAAGATGAATATTAATTTAAATTTACAATTTCAACTTTTAAAGTTTTTAGTAATATAATTTAAAAAGTATTGTTACTAGGACACATTGTTATTGTGTGCTACCTTTTAGCGAGCGAAGCGAGAAGTGGTTTGCGAAGCAAACCTATGAGGATTGCGTAGCAATCCTTTGGGGGTTGACGGAGCAGGGGACGGAGCCTCCTAGTTTATATTATTTTAACAGGGTTGGTTTTGGTTCATTAAACATTGCACTAGAACTCCACAGTGTGATATTGATATCAGTTTGGTATTATCACGAGAACCAAATCTCTTAGTTTTGAATGACATGCAGATGAAAGATGCAGGATCTAAGCTAGTATGCCACAATATTTTATGAACATCAGAATATCTGCCACGTTGAGAGGACTGGTGCACATTAAATCTGTCGATGTCTAAACTTTCACTCGTTCAGACGCAGATGCGTGGGGTGCCACCTCAACTGTTGTCCCCGTCATCTAATCTAACCATAGTTCAAAATTACGAGGCTGGGTTCCTGGGTCTTTTCCTAGTTATAAGTCCTGTTGTCTAGCTCTAATGCGACATTAAATGAAATAACTTACCAATAAGTAAACATTTTCTTTCGCAGCAATATTTTGCAAAGGAGCAACGTGTGGACATTTAACTGACTAGAACCTACACAAAAATTTAGATTAAAAGAACCTTGATCGTTGAAATGTTAATATTTGTAATAAAAATATAAATCATATGGTTTTTAAACACAACAATTTTACTTAAAAACACTTTTTTAATATGAAATATTTTAATTTTGGAAATTATTTAAAGCAGAACCATGTAAAAATAAATTTAAATTAAAAAAAAAACACATCTGGAACATTGCTGCGTTATTACGCCATCCGCAAAGCTTGACGACTCAGACTTCTTGTGATTAGATCATTGATTTCACGTTCGGAGATCAAAGAGATGTGTTCTTATTGCAACAAAATAATTTTAAAAGTGAGCTCTTTTTTTTAAAAAGGGTTCGGTACCAAGCTCAAATAGCAATGACTGAGTTAACTTGAAAATGCCTCCTGCTGGTGTAAACATGAGCATCACAAGCATAATAAAACAGTGCAAATAATTACATTAAGTATTAAATAAATATTTCAAAGGCTAGCAATTGGTTTAAAAACCTTAACCACGATCTACAAAGTACAGTAAAGTAAAGAGAGAAGGAGCAAATTTGGTGACAGTTTGTTTTTCACAAAGCTGAAGGCAAACAAAAAGTAAAACATGTCTGCAGTGATTGCACAACCACCAGGCAGAGGTGGACAAAACAATTGATTGACAAGAAAGAACATCCAATCAGAATGAGAAAAGATGTCACTGCTACTCACTTGCGGTTAATTTCTTTATTTTATTCGACAAGTGCCATCCCAACAATAAAAAAACAAACATAAAAATGTATTCTGAATGCACGTGTGTACACACAGCAAACCTTTAAAGCTAAAACAAAATTAAAAAAAGCATTCAATGTAATCGAAAGACGTGTCGCATATGTTAATTGTAAATATGAATTAACCACATGACACATTCAATTTGAATTAAATACAACTTTGTGTCTTAGAAAAAACCCATAGTAGCTTCTTTAGACATGGCAGCTTTTAGCTGCTGTATGTACTTCATATTAATTTATTTTAAAGTTTTAAATATTTATTTTTTATTAAGAAGGTTATTTGCGACTTTAGAGATAACTTTTTGTTACAAATGTGTATAAGTTGTTTGCATTAAAAAATAAGGTCCTTATAAATTGTTCTAAGGGTCCTAGAAAATTCCTTAGAAACTACTTATATTTGTTTACAGAAAATGCTTATGAACCCTGTCAGTTTTGTGCAAAACAGTGTTCAGAATGGACCGAGTCCCATTATCGTCAAGTTTGAGCTGATGTCATCTTTCAATGTAATAATCCCAGTAGCAGGAAACTTATCAGTAGTCTGCAGCATGATTTTAAAAAGCAAAAATTGGCTGCAAGTAATTTTTACGTAGATATCGGTATACATCTTTTGAAAAAATAAATAACAATAGCTAAAGAATCGATCTTTTCTTTGATTTTTACACATTTGTTCCCATCCTTCTAGATTCTTTCTAGATTACACATTTTAATCGCTCTCAAGCAATAAAGTACCAACGTTTTAAATCTATAAAAAATAATGGAAAATAAATACAAAAAAAAAAAAAATCTGAAGAACATGAATTAATTTTAATCTCCCTTACTGGACTTATCCTGGAGAGGAAAATTAGAATAATCTAATTTTTTTATTCTAATTACTTTCTAAAGTATAGAGCATAAGATAAAGTATTTTGAATCGATTTCTTCAAAAAATGTCTGTAGCCCTTTGTCTAATATCCAGACTACACATCTCGCTGCTTTTCTGCTACTGGATTAATCAGGAACCAAGTCCAGTTTAATTTTTAACTACTAGATACTATTGCCCCTGTTTTTTCCCAGTAGTGATTTCCCTGTTCATAACATGCTCATCATTTTGAAATGCTATTAAACTGCCCATTTTTAGGATGATTAGGTTCGATAAACGTAAAATAATCTAATTTAAATGGTAGTTAAATTGCTAGCGCAATGAATTGTTTTGTAGTTTCATCACCCATCCTTCAATTTCTTTGCAGCATGTGGTGGTGTGCCTGGAAGACAAGATCTTCATCCTGAATGCAAGAAACCTAAGCGAAGATAACGTGCACGTGATCACGGACACAGCGACCAACCTGAAGGGGCTGACAGCCCTGACCCATGGGAGTGACCGCAGCCCCACACTGATCGCATACCCAGGGAGCGCAGCGCAGGGCCATGTGCAGATATTCGATGCAGGCAACAAGGCAAGTGTTACAAATAGGGCACACTTTGTAACGCTTCCTTTCATTATTAAGTTTACGGGGTTCTTTAAATTTTTGTTCCCATAGCATGCTCTGGAATTAGATACTCACTCTGCAAGAGGTCCCATAAAGTGAAATCTTAAATAATTTTAAGACATAGCTTTAAAAAAATAAGATGTTAAGTAAATAGTACTATTGAAAAGAATATTTTCAAATGATAACAAACGTTCATTTGTTTGAAATAAATCTATTTAATACTCGAATTTTGAATAAAAAATTTACCTGTATGCTTAAATTCCGAGAAAGAAAAAAAATCCTGTTAAAAGTGTTTGAATAACCCACAATCGAACTTTTTTAGAAATCAAGTTTTACATCCATAACGGCAATATACCAATGTATATTTGTCCGTGTGTTTTTTTTTTTTAAATAAAATCTTGCGAACTTTATTGTTTTTAAATAAAAAAAATGGAATGATAGATACTTTAATAACCTAGAAAAAAGTTTACTGAAATACAAACAATCTTCCATCGAAACAGACAGCCAATGAGAACGATTAGAAAATTTACAGAGTCACGTCAAAACTGTCTTACCCTGCCCTCCGTCAGAAACCTCTGGAACCGGCACACCTTCTATTACTATATAGTCTCTACTATCCTTGACATAGAGGTACATTTTAAGCCACAATAAAGGAACGAATTTTCGAAAATTTGAACTGTAACTGCCAAAAGTAAAAATCCTTGCTACTTACCCACTGACTCATTGCTAATTCTTCAACCCTGCGTATACCCAGGAAAATGAAATTTGACAAAGTTGTTACTGATACCTTACACAGGAAAAGTAAGCTATTTTTGTCTGGGTGGGGTTTACAAACCAACAAAGGAAATACAGTAAAAACCGCTTATAGCGATGTTCAAGGGGCCGTCATAATTTGATCGTTGTATCCGGAAATCGTTATATTAACGTGGAATGCTATAGCAATCCAAACTTCCTTTGCATTTTACATTGTTATATCTGGCGTATCGTTATAACCAGCATCGTTATAAGCGGATTTTACTGTAGTATGAAAATCTAGATTTTAATATGAGGAACATTTAAAAATTGGCTGCAAATTCTTTTTAACGGAACATTAGTTTTGGACACTTCCAAACACTTTAGAATCTTAATATTTTGCGTACTGATAGGGTTTGCTATACCAACAAGGGAAAAAATCTAAATTTTGATAAGTGAACCATTTAAAATCGTTTTCGTTTTTTTTCATATTAATATTCTTCCAATTTGTAAAACTTTGACGACAAATGTTGACATAGGTGTCTAATAAAAGTTTTTCGGAGATAGTCATAATTAAATGTTATACGAGTTGTTCATCTTTAAATTTCTGGGATGTAACTAAAGGTTAAAATGTGGATGTTAATCAACGTGAGTATCGTATGTATGTCCACATTATTGCACAGCCAACTTCTCCATATTATTATTCATTCCAGTTCTTGCAGGACCTTGCTAATAAAATTTCGTTACAAATTGGAACTTTTAATACTTTGGTACCCCCTGATGGGAGACATATTAAGAACATTATTTATTTCACTTTTAAATATGGTATTTGTATTTATTTTGTAATTTATTTTCTTCCTGTGCATAGAACAGGTATTTCAGCTAGTTGAAAATAAAATAAACTGTATTTTAAAGCAATAAATTTGTTTGTGTGGATATTTTTGATGATTTTTTGTCCCATATCCCCTTAATCCTCCCAACAAAAAAACTCATTCTTTCTGTCTTTGAGCAGCATGCAAAGATGTCGATTCCTGCCCACACGAGCCAACTGGCTGCCCTCGCCTTCGATGAAGAAGGGGTGAAACTCGCCACCGCATCTATCAAAGTAAGTCACAGCTATATGTGTGAGGCGAATGAACCGTGCATTTGAACGGATTTTTTTACTCTGTACCTTGAAAATTTTGTATTCAAAAGGTTATGAATTCCCCTTTATTAGTATCTCGGATAACTCTTTGAATGATGCCAAAATGACAGTGCACAAGATAAGGCTTTAGATGCACAATAAATTAATACTAGGAGGGTCCCCTGGAGGATTGATATCTTCTTAGGTTTGCTTCACAAATCAATTCTCGTTCTCCACTCACACAAAGTTAGGACACAATAACAATGTGTCCTAGTAAAAATACTTTTTTAATTATATAAACAGGGGTATTGCATCTGCCCAAATTCGCGATTTCTGCTCCAAGCTGCTCCAAAACACTGATTTTTAGCCAAATCGCCAGTTTCATAAATTTGCCGCTAGTTTTAATTTTATGATCCTATGTATAGAATACAATTATTACTCTTCTGTAAATATGGCCTCTACTTAACTTTTATCTATAATATATTCATAATTTGCCCATTTCACGATTTCTTTAGACTTAATTGAAAGAAGAGGGAGGACATTGTAAACTTTCAAATATTCTGATAGTAATGGTGCAATGGACTTTAAAGAAGTACATTGATTTCAATGCAAAGTTACACTTTTTTTGCATCTACTTTAATCTATCATTTGTGAAGACATATTGACTTTAAAACTTGAAGGGTGCATGATAGTTTTCGTTTTGAGGGTACTTTTTCTTAATTAAAACTTTATTTAATTTGGAGTACACTTAGATTTAGTTTTTAGAATACAATGGAATTTAGATCTTGGGAATATATTTAAGTTAAAGAAATTGGGATACGTTAACATTTAACATTAGTTTTGCTTTTGTAGGTATACATTGATCTATTTTTTTTAAGGGGGTACGTTTTTTTTAACTTTTGGACTTAAACTATTAGGGGCACATTGGGCTTTTACTTGTAGAGGTACATTAGAAGTATATTTCTATTTTTTTAGACATACATTAATGTTTATTTTTAGTGGGGGAGGGGGGGAGTATACTAGGGGCTTTTTTTTTGTATGTACAGTGTATTCTTTTATGGGTATACATTGTTATTTATTTTTTAAACTTTTTTCTTTTGAGGATAAATTAGGTTTTTAATTTGAGGTGTATATTAGACTTTTTCTTATAGAGGTATGTACACTGGGATTTTTTATTGGCGCATTGGGCATTTTCCTTTATGGGCTTTTATTTTTAAGGGTATGTTCTTGTTGGGCTTTTTCTTTGAGGGATTCATTAGGTTTTTCCCTTTAGAGATACGTTTTTTTCTTGTATCTGTACACTGTGCTTTTCTTTTTGAATAGATTAGGTTTTTACTTCTAATAGAACATTGTTTATTTTCCATTTAGGGATGTAACTGGGACTTTTCTTTATAGGATACATTATGCTTTTAATTGTTCTTTGGTGTTTTATTTTAAGGGTACACAGGGCTTTTCTTTTGGTGGTACACTGGGCTTTTCTTTATGGGGGTACACAGGGCTTTTTTTTTCTTTTAGAGGTACAATGCACTTTTCTTGGTATGAAATTGTTTGCACATTATTTTGGGGGTAAATTGGAATTTTTTTGGAGTTCATTTGTTTAAAGGAGTACACTTTTGGAAATACAATTGGTATTTGTTGTAAAGGTTACACATTGTTCATTTGCTTTTTAACTGACTTAAAACGCGTTAACCAATACTACCAAATGCATTAAGGTGGAGGTTATATACATTTAAGTCCAAAATTCTCAATTAACTAAATCGTTGTAGGGAAAAATATTGTTTAATTTCGAAAATTCTTTTTTGTTGAAAAGGGGAAAATCTACTGTGGCAGAAAATTAAAAATAGTTATCCTGATTTTATTTATCCGAAAATGTCGATTGACCAGACTTTTTTTTAAACATTTTATCAGATTTCAAAATTTATTTTCATTGTTGTATAGGAATTGTCTAACTACAGTATAATTTCATTAATTTCACTGGATAATTTCAAAATATACTACTCGAGGTATGGAAAATAGTAAGCATTAACAAACTCGAGCTTCCTGATGAATAATAGCAGTAGACAAACCCCTAAAACTAAAATTAGAAAATAATTTTTAAAAAAACAATCTGACTTTAAGAAAAGAGCACTAAAGAGTAAAAAATTATTTTTAAATTTACGAACAAGTTGAAAATATTTAATGATAAATTTATATTTGTCACAATTTTTTTTTTAGTTGGTACCAATTTACAAAAAAAAAAAACATATCTAAATTTTGACGCCGATATGAAAAGGTTATAATAAATATAAAATTAATATTAAATATTGAAGACATCTCAACTTGTTCGTAAAAGTAATATTTTTTTTTGTAAACATTATTTTATAGTAGGGTACTTTGAATATTTTCTTTTATGGATACATTGTTTACTTAAGGTATATTGTGTTTTTATTTTTAGAGGTACATTTACCCTAATTTTAGTATAACATTAAGCTTTTACTTTTAGGAGTGCACTGTGTTTTAACACAATTTCCTCATTTAGACATATAAGTAATATCATCAATTTAAGATTAATAGTATTGAATAAATTGGTTTTCTCAAAATTGTCTTGGATATTTTTATTTAATTGTTTGAGTTGTATGTTAAAGTATTTTCTAACTTTGAGGAAAATGAGAAAACTGTGGTTTGTGAAGAAAAATTTCAAACAAAATTATTTTGCATGTTTAGAAGTTTTCCTCACAAACTTGGAGCTTCCTCACATTTTAATATTCAGGATACATAAGAAATTCCAATCCTGCTGCTAAGTAAAATGCTATCTGTCACCATAAAAATACAATTTCAGGTAATTCTTTGTTAGACCAATTATATGTCTGTATTATAGCTAAGTCTACACTGAAAGATAAGTAGGATTGCACTTTTATAATACCACAAATCATTTGGGGTCGATTTCCTTATGATTTCAGTTTTATAAATTGAACTAGAGTCATTTTCTTGATCTAGTTAAAAATGTCTTTTTGATATTTGCTTAAATACACTGCATATGATAACATTACGAAATTTCAGTGTCTACGCTCTGAACTCGTTTTATTTACCATTCTATCGACTTATTCATATTTAACAAGCACAAAAATATATTATCCTGTATGCAACATCGATATAATACAAATCTATATAAAATTCATTCTCTGTAGAAACGTTGAAAAATATTCATCAATAAGCTGACTCGTCACCAAACAAATATTCTTTTCTTTTACTTTGGCTATATCAGACTTTTTGTAATAAACTTTGCTGCAATTACTCAGCTGCTTATCATTCAATGTTTTATTTAATGGGAATTTCTGTTACATATTTTTTTTCTTCCACTTGTATACTTTAACTATCTGACGGAAGTAAACGACTTAAGTCGTCCATGGATTTCCTGTTTTCCTAAAAATAACATATAAACTGTAAATTCATAAAAATATTCGATGTTGAACTATTTTCAAATCTAAAGCCTTGGAGTATTTCTTCGATCTATTAAAATAATAAAAAATAGATATAATATGCATACATTGGAAATGTAAAGTAAACTATTTAACAGAGGAAACTACAATTTCGAAATTTTTCCAGATTTAAAGTTTACCTAATAGTGTTGAATGTTAGCTGGGCTCAGAAAAGAATTTTTGGAACATCCCTGAATCGAGTATTGTTGAAAAGTTGACTGTTGAGGAGATTTTAGTAGATTCATTAAGTATTTATTAACTTGAAGTTAAAGCATAGCATATGATAAATTTCTTATTAGACAAAGTATAATCTACCTTAAAATAATATTTAAAAAATTTAATATAGCCCTATTGTTACAGTGAGTATTGAAACTAAAACAAAGCTGGTAAAAATTATCAAATTACCAATATATGCATAAAATTTACAGACATTTTAAAGACTACTTGATCAACAAACTTAACAAATCAAGCTGCTTTCAGACTTTAATCAACTAATCGTAGTTGTTACTATACCAGCACAAGATTTTTATTTCGCAAATGATACTTTGTGTGTGTAAAAATCCTTCAAAGAGTAAGACTTAAAATTTACTTTTGACATAGTAAAAAGAACTTTCAATTAAACACTCCAAAAATGTTGAGCGGCATAGAAAGTAATTAGTTTCCCATTTAATGGTGGAATTTAAAATAATTTTTTTAAAAAATTGACTTGTCCCATTCTCTCCTCACAATTAAAAAAAAATACTATTAAAAACATTTTTGTCAATTGTACTAAACAGGAAACTATTGTTGATTAATTCGGATAATCTGATCATATGATTCCTAATTATTATGAGTATATATTATATCGTTATTACTTGTAAATAAGTGATCATCCCTTGACCCCACAATTCAACGAAACTTATTTCTAGGGCACTGTGATACGTGTCTTTTCTGTGGCCAGTGGAGATGTCCTGTTTGAGTTTCGCCGTGGTGTAAAAAGGTATTCAGTTTAGTTCTTCATTAAAACGAGCTTGTAATTATTCTTCGAACTTGTGGATATCGACACATTTTTATTTTATTCATTAACTGATGTACTACTATGATTTTACAACCTATCTTTAATTTAAAAAAATGCTTTATACAGTAAAAGTCCTTTCATCTGGCATTCAATTTACTAGAAATTTTGAAAATGGCATTTGGGAAGGGAAAAAATATTTGTCGCTAAGTATAGATTTTCTCCTAAAACAATTTTCTGAACAATGGGAATTTTTCTTGAACCATTTGTGATAAGTTCTCGTTTTTAAGAATGTTTTGTTTTAGTTACCTAAATGTACTTGTACTACTCAATGAGCTCTGCCGAGTCTAAACATGGGTGTGTATCATACAAATACATTAGGTTGACCTCACAAATTAAATATTTCCATTGCTTTGAATTTAATTTAAACATAAAAGCAGTATTCTCAAACTAAAATTTGAGTGCATTGTACGACCTTGGCTTCGCATAGAGAACAAAGTAAATGGTAAATTACTTCACCTCACTTGTGGTAAAGTAAGTGGGGAAATTGCTTTAAAAGTACCAAAAAGATTGAGTTCAACTTGCTTTGTAAAAATCAACAGTTTTAAGGCTATGTTTTCATTTAGTATCAGCCAATGATAGCATTCAATGGCTCAATTGCCACTTTTAGAAATCAGGGATGAGATACTTTTTGCTTTTCCCAAAAAGTTGAGTAAGTTCCTCCATGCATTTGTTTGCTAAATGGGCTGGCTGCACAAAAATTTACATTTCCACATAAGTAATATGATATTGAAACATGATTGCCAATTGTGTTTTATACTAAATATCTGAAATTATTTTCTCAATGTAGTATTTTTATAAGTAAATTTTGTTAAGTTATGTGTTATTATTTAAAATGTTTTTTGTATTTAATTCATTCTCGGTTTTTTTGTTTAAGCTTATTTGCGTCTCATATATAATTTAGTTGGGTTTTTGTTTTCAATTTATTTGTTTGCCAATTTCAGCCATGACAAAAAAAAATGAGTTTGGGATGGGGGTTATACGAAGAGTGTGGGCGTTTAATAGAAATTTTATGTGCTCAAAACCTCTCCCCAACAAAAAATTCATGGTTGCATTCATCTCCTTAAAAATATATTTGAAAAAAATATCTACGTAATAATAGATATTTTTTTAAATAATGCTAAAGTAAACATATCTTTAAAAAAATGTGTAAAGTGCATTTTTCATGACTTTTGAGGTTAAGAGCTTTTTTATATCCTCAAATTGTGATCAATATAGTACCCCATTAGGTTAGTTGAAAAATAATGGTTTAATTGGCAGCCCTGAAGACTTGTTGTTTTTCATTGCACTTTCAAATGTCTGTATTGAAAAATTAATAAATTTTCACATGCACATCTGTGCACTTAGAGCTTTGATATATGGTGGGTAAATGCACCAGTTACTGATCACTCATCATTCAAGATTAAGAGCATAATCTTTAAAAAGTCCCTCCAATCACATAATGTTAGTCAAAGTCTTTTAAAATTTAGGTAAATTACACAGTCTAATGTGAGTTCAGTTGTCACAGGGATTTTTATGTTTGGAAATGGTCAGAAATTGTCTAAACTTTTTAGAAATTGGTACACTCACCTTTATGCTAATAAATATAACAATAAAATTATTAAAAGTTTTCAGGAATTTAACATGTATTGCATGTATCAATTTTGTTTTTCCCGATGAATGTGGTGAAATTTGATGTTGACTTAAATTTTACCTCCTTTCCTAGGTGTGTAGAAATCCATTGTCTGTTCTTCAATAAAAATCCAGAGTTACTCTGCGCATCCAGTAACACTGAAACCATCCACATTTTCAAGTTATGTGCTGCTGAAACATTTAAGTGAGTGACTTTTGCACTGTTCAAATTTATCTATAAATGCATCTTTGGTAAATTGTCCATTATTTCAATATTGAAGCAAATTGCATTGGGCCTTGAATTGTAAAAAACATGTGAGGTACTAATGAATATGTGATTTATTGAGAATTGGAAATATTAAGCATATAAAACATTTAAAATTGTCTACAAAAGAAATAATTTGAAAAAACTTGCTTTTTTCGCATTACCTGCTTCCAGAACACATGTTTAATTACTATTATGCCGGTCGAAATTGGATAATTTGTGTTGCATGCATAAATTATTCTTTTAACTGTTAATAAGTATTGCTTATAATATTTCATTTACGTTATAATGCAATATATTTATTGGATCATTGTAACGTGGATACTTTGTTTCTATACAAAGAAGGTATTGCAACATTTCTTAACGTAATTGTAAAATCAGGGAAATTTTTGTGGTACCATCATGGAAATCAGGGAACTTTTTTTCCAGAATGTTGTTGCCACCCTGAAGTAAATTTTAGAAAGCTTGAGAATGTGTCGGAAAGGATTTCTGGAAAAGTTCAATTAGGTTCAACCTTATTGGGAAGTCTGCATCCATTGTTTATGTTGTTAAAACAATGCAAAAGTTTGCTTTGTGCAGGCCGGTGTATTTGGCTGGGAAAAATAACTGGTCTTTGTGTTACCCACCTTTGAAAAAAGACAGTGGAGTGCAAAGGGTTCAGATTACTTTGTGATAAAATCATTTTGCATTTAAGTTTCTATCCAGAAAGTTTTTTAACTTCTGGAGCACCTCGAAAGTTTCATGAAAATGTGTCTAAGTATTGAAAGACATCCTTACAACTAAAATTGTCAGGGGGAAAAAATCTTTCAAACTTTTTTGAGAAGTCTGAATTTTTCTCAAAAAATTTGTTAAATCTGCGTTGTCATTCCTTTCATCCTCGTTGACAGAATTTTCTTTTTGCCAAATAATAATTTTGCAAACATGCCATTTTTTTCAATTTTGTTTGGTTAGTTAGACAAGAAAATCACTTTTTAATAGGCCATCGTGAAATTGGTTCTTTACAAGGAAATCGCTTTTAGTCTGGAATTTTTTTAAAAACCCTTCTGTGAAAATTTAGAAACGGCAGACAAGAATTTTGCTCTTAATAAGGAGTGTCAGCCATGAAGTAGGAAATACTAATAGAGAACAGCCCAGATATTTTTTTCAATTATTAGTCATATTATCGATGAAAGATATTTTTCAATTATAAATATACAGACGTTGCTGGGGAACCCGTTAAGGTTTATACATTAAAAAAATAAAATTGAGTGGCTCGGACACGAACCCACGACCTATTGTTCTCTAGTCCCAACGCTACCAACTGCTACAAAGACGTTTTTCCTAGATCTTAGAAATATTTTTTTAAAGACGTATCTGTGTGCAATATTTCTAAAATTGTTAAAGTCATTAAAAAATTTGATCGTTTTGTGCACCTGGAGGATACCTTGAGTATAAATGTTCGGCCTATTTTATAGTCAGAGGAAGCGGGTGTTTTGCAGACCCTAGAAAACTCTTTTTTTTATGATTACAGTTCTGAAAATACTTATATTTGAGGATTCCTGAATGCACAAAAACACTTTTGAAATCTCTCAACAGGCCGGCAGGGGAGGAGACCGAGGGGTGGATGGAGTGGATGCTCTCCCAGTCCGCACACTACCTCCCCTCCCAGGTGTCGGACGTCCTCAAGCAGCCGCGCTCCTTCGCTCATGTCCACCTTCCCTTTGTGGACCAGAAGACCGTCTGTGCCATCACACAGTGAGTGCGCTTGGAAGGGCTTCAGATCTGATTGATATTCTTATGATAAATAGAAATATTGAGAAAGTGTAACTATTTAAATTGTTTTATTTCTTTTCCATGTTGTTTAATAATAACAGAATAATATTTTTTTGTTAATATGCTCTGTAAATTTAATGTTTAACTGAAATTATCTAATTATTCTTGCAATAAAATGCTTTATAATATCAAGTTTATCATGGTGATATTAATATATATAGTTTTTATAGCAAAGTTAGCTTTAAAAATTTTAATTTTCTATTTACATTTTGATTTGTGTTTCTTATTTTTTTAAATAGCACATTTTTTGTAAATGCAAATGCAAACCTACCAGGTTCGATGCATTTCCTGTAGTTCGGAAGACTCAAGGAGAAGAGACATCTTTTAAAAACTTAACTAGTTTTTATTTACATTCCCAAACAATACTTTTTGTGGAGGAGCTGATTTTTATCCAACCATACTCAATGGCGGCCTAGTGCTCTCTCTGTTCGAAATCCGAACCGAAACTTCTCAAGTGGTAGATGCCACATTCCAAACCCAAATGGGGCCTCTCAGCACAGTGAATCATCCCCCAAGTGGGCCGGTCTGCAACATTCTCCCACCTTTGAGTTTAAACTTATAAACTCAAATTTTACTAACTACAGCTCTCCCCACAAAAGCAAAGTCAAATATACAAAAAGGATACAAAAATATATACAAATACACACATATTGTTCATTGAAAACAAAAACAATGACTTATTTGCTAATTAAAAGAATGCTTACTAATTAATGCTAAAATATATATACATATAAATTTAAATGCAAAAAAAAGTATAAATTGAAAAAAATATTCTAAATATTAATTCTCTAAAGTTTTTTGCTTAATATCTCATATGATCTGGTGCATTCACAGTTCGTCCACTTTGGCACGTTACCAGCGATAGAGTTTGTTGTGAGATACAAAGAGACTTAAATTTCTACATATGAAGAGACATATTCAAAATACAATTTGTTTTGTTTCACTACATCATTATGTACAGTTAAAACACTTTTTAGTTACTCAGAACTAATTATCACTTCATTTAGAATATTTACACTAGAAGGCCACTTGGATTCTGACTTTCAGAGCCAAGATGGACCCTCCCACCATTTTAATTGTTTCAACTTTTCAGTTAAACAATCACGAGACTCGAGGTCGGCAGCTTTTTAAACACCTGGTATATTATGCCAGAACTGAGGAGGATCAGTCGCAGAAAGAATGTATTTAATTCGATTTATCACTAATGTGCACCGAAAACTGTTGAAACTGTTTCTAACAGCTGTTGGTGTGTCCATCGAATAGAATGGACGACTTCCAGTGACCTCCAAGTCACTTAAACTTGGGATACAATCATCAACACTTAGATGATTGGCAGTTGGAGAAAGATCACGGGACACTATATTCAAATGATGATTTATGGTGGCACTTAATTGAAATGGTGAGCATTTTACACCAAAACACACATTTGTATGGCGATAAGTTATTGACTTACCCGAGTTTACACTATCAGATGCACTAAGTAGAAGGTTTGGCACTTTTTCCAAACATTGATTCGGAGACGATAATCCCTTATGTTTACAACTTGCATCATACACAAGCCTTTCCAGCTTTCGCCGCACTGGGTCGGGGGGGGGGGGGGGGGGGGTGAAGCCGGCTGAGGGGGTCGCTACTTCGACCGGGAAGGAATCGTCTCGGATTCGAATAGCATCTTCATCTGTCGTCGAGACCTTCAATACTGGGACGGGGGGGATGAAATCTGCTGAGTGGGTCACAACCGCGGCCGGGAATGAATCTCCTCGGATTCGAACGCGATCTCCATCCCTCGACGAGGTCGTCAATTCATTTAGATGTATTTTAGCTCGGACACGGCACGCTACAAGCTTCTCTTCATATACTTCGGCAGCATAGTATTCTTTATTGAAGTCTTCTTGGCTGCATCCCTCTTCCTGACCCTGCAGGAGTTCCAGGAACACAACGTCTAGGGCAAAGAGTTTTTTGGCTTTTTCTTCTAGCTGTTTCAAAGCTATTTGGACATTCACGGCTTCAGCCATTTCCGTTATAAGCTCACGTAAGAGCTTAACGGCCTTTGTGAATGAACCTCGCACGGCTGTGCGTCTTTGTTTGAGAGATTGCATTGTCTCTTTTTCCTCGAGTCCCTGTTCGGGCGCCATAATTTTGTAAATGCAAATGCAAACCTACCAGGTTCGATGCATTTCCTGTAGTTCGGAAGACTCAAGGAGAAGAGACATCTTTTAAAAACTTAACTAGTTTTTATTTACATTCCCAAACAATACTTTTTGTGGAGGAGCTGATTTTTATCCAACCATACTCAATGGCGGCCTAGTGCTCTCTCTGTTCGAAATCCGAACCGAAACTTCTCAAGTGGTAGATGCCACATTCCAAACCCAAATGGGGCCTCTCAGCACAGTGAATCATCCCCCAAGTGGGCCGGTCTGCAACAACATTCTTAACAGAATGTAAATGTGTTGGCTTATTAGGATTTGTTGCAAAATGCTGTTAGGGCATAACTAGTATTTACAAATCTTGAACATATCTAGCCACTGTGTAGTCCATATTTTTAACTGAATTCCAAAATTGTGGAGTGTTTTTACTAAAATACTCCACAAGCACTTATTTGATCTTTTGTTTCGCAACTTTTGCCAAATATTGTATTGTTTCTGAATAATATTTGGATTGCAAATTTACAATTAGCATTAAATGATTTAATTTGAGTTTTGGTTCGTAAGTTTGTGTTCGCATTACTTACTAGTTTGCTATGACAGAGGAGTGGATAACTGTTTAACTGTAACCGGTGTTGTATTTTTAAATTATGTGATTGCCCAGTAGCCGAAAATTTCTTGACAGATTGCAACAACTTATTAGTGAGTAAGATTTGTCTTCAATTTAATTTATTATATGACTATCGATATACCTGTCATAAGCAAGTATAACAGCAACGATCAAAGATAGAATCTCAGCAAGCATAGAAAGAATATGCATAAATGTTCTAATGTAGTTAAGACATAAAAAATTCGTATGATAGATATACTTCTGCAAAAGATTTGTCTGCAGACATTTGAAAAAATCTGCGACGTACGTCGCACGTCGCCGCGTTTCTGCTTCCGGGTGTGATTGGCTGCAAGGGAAATTGAGGTGCTTGTTTTGAGAGATCTGGCAACGAGGTTTTGGCGTTATATACAAAAAGTGCTCTGTTTATCGGGACTGTTCTGTTCGACATGGCTGTTTACTGAACATGACTTTCTGACTTGACGACAGTTTGTAACGCATTTTTCGGGGCTCCAACAAGCACAGGAGTGCAGCTCTCCTTTTATCAAACGCTGACCTAGAGCCACTTTTATTCAAAACCTGCGGTTTAACAAAGAGATGCCTGATTGGATCCTTTTTTGAAGTTAAGTCAATTTAACCGCCACCACCGCCCACCTATGCACGAGAGCCACCCATCAAAGTAGATGTTGCCGGGTTTAATGCAATAACCGCCGCCACGCATCGACATAGCTCCCAGAGGGATGACCCTGTCCTCTGTCGTTGCCTCTGATGTCAGCCCTGGATATCTCCTTCGTTACCTGTCAGGCCGGTGATCCTCGCCCAGAGAAGATTCCATCCACCAACCACCTCTGAACTGGATCCTTTTGCTGGCTTGACCACCCCCGGCCGACGCCTTGTGATAGACCACCTCTTTCCGCTAACATCAGAGTTGACTCTGTCGAGGGATGTGCTAAGTACCCCCCTTTTCGTCCACCTTCCATTTGGACATTTTCATTTCTTTCATGGCAGTAACGATGATGTTCTTTTTGTGCTCATTTTGTGTCGCCTTGACCTCCTGCCGCATCTGTCTCGACGAAATTGCTGAAGTTAGTTTATTTTATTTTTGGTTTACCCTCCCCCTTTAATTTCTTTTAGTTTTAAGTAGTTTGGCATTGTAAGGTTTTTTTAAGTGTTCCGTTCCCTTATTTTCGTGCTTTTAAATAAATTTGTTTCTTTTGGTTACTCAATTTTAGTCTTGGTTTTATTTCACTTGTGTCGACGATTAGTATTATTGTTTTTCTTCTTTTTTCTTTCTTTTCTTTTATTGTTTAAACCCTCCTTTAAAAGTAACTTTCACACATGTGGCTAATTAGACCAATACTCCTGCTTTATTAAAAAAATGTTTGTTAATTAGATGGAAAATGTATTGTACTTTATGTACTTCATGTACTTTGATAACAGTTTAATAGTAGGGATGAAACGGATATCCGGTAACTATCCGGTATCCGGCCTATTTTTAACTATCCGATATCCGGAAGTAAAGTGCCGGATATCCGATTTACCAAACCGAATATCCGGATGAATAAAACATCAAAGTTTTTTTTTTGGAGGTCAATTATTTTTGTTCTTGCTTTAAGTATTTTTCTGAAACTTCTACCAATGTATTCACAGTGTGCAGATTCTCCCTTAAATTTTTCTCGGACTATTCAGGTGGGTAAGGAGTGCGTTTCAGACTCGGATACGGTGAGTCACAGAGAACAGATAGCAAGGAAGATATGCTGCAGACATTCGAAACAAGCCACTATAGTGGAGTATTTTCGAGTTTGAACAATTCACATAGGTGGTGGTGTGTAGAGTGCATAGCTACATCTCTGTTCGTTGTATATTAGAAATTGTTTTATTCTCCAATCTAAAAGTTAGTTTTATTATTTAAGTTTGGCGCAATTTGGAAATATTTAAATTAGCTAGTTTTTTCATGTATGAAAACACTTTAAAAATCACAATGCATTATAAAAAATACCTGAATTAAGTCAGATGATAATTAGCTAATTATCATGTTTTTTTTAAACATGATTATGCAAGTTGTAATTCATCTAGAAGCATAATTTTTGTTGGAATTACTTTAAGTATCTTTCTTAACGTTATGACCCTCCAAAAAGTTTATAGCATTAAAAGTTTTATTTATATAATTTTTTTTACCTCAAAAGTCCTTAAAAACCCCACTTTTTTTTCAAATTTTTAACTTTAAAATTCTATTAATTTTTTTTTAACGAATCGTTATGGTGGAGGGTTATAACATCTCACAACTAATATAAAGTTGAATTAAAAAATAAATTTCTCAAAAGTTTAAGCAAACTTGAGTTTTCATGTTTTGAATGAAAGTGCATAATGGTAAAAATACAATTATTCAGAAATTGAGTTTAAAGTGTACAAAACATACACCCATTGCTAGCAGCACCCTAGAATAACCCTTTGTAAATAAAAAAGTTTTTTGAATGTTTATTCAATCAGATAAGGAATTGGGGGATATTATAGAATAAAAAAATATTTTATAATTTTTGACCGATTTCCGTTTTTTCTAGTGTGTATGAGAAGATATTTTCATAAAAAAGAAAATGCCGGATATCCGGCAAAATCCAGTTCAGATATCCGATTTGTAATGTGCGCCGGATATCCGATATCCGGCAAAACCACTATCCGGTTCATCCCTATTTAATAGTCTAAAAATAGATCCAAAACTAACCTGATATTTTATTTATTAAGTTAGCAAAAATAAATCAAAGCAATCTGTGAAGATTGAAATAGATTTATTTGAAAAGAAGTGAAGTACGCTCAGGTTGGTTTACAAACTCAAAGGAGCAAGGCCGAGTTGCGGGTTTGCCCAAGCGAAAAAGGCCTTGACCACAAAGGGTTGATATCTTAGCAAAATATTATTTCTTTTAGCATTTTGTTCGATAAACTGCCACAGAATAACACAGTTTTGTATATTAAATGCAATCAAATAAGAGCTCTTAATAAAATACTGGGGTTTTTTTCATTAAAAAAAATATAAATGCATGTCGTTCTATAACTGCTTTTAGTTTAGTATATTTAACTTAAAACAAGTAATATAATATTTCCTGTATCTTTAATTTTTTCTGTTTTCAGCATCAAACATGTTCCGTACATCATGGTAGCCTCTGTGGAAGGATTCCTGTACATTTATGACATAAACATGGAAGTTGGGGGCGCTTGTCATTTAGTGAAACAACACAGGTACGAAAAATCAAATTTTCTTTATTATTTATAGTACATGTCTACCCCCTTTATTAAAGCATGCAGATAAATTATTTTTAAAAAAATAGCTACCAACCAAAGTCCTATTATAACAAATGTAACAACAGTCTAAATTTCCGACAGCAGCTGCAGTTTTTATTCACAAAAAATAGATGGATTGTTCCACATGGGATAACATGTTCTTCCTATTCAACACTTCTATTTTAAAAGAATCGCTTATGGTATCAACTTTTGCTCTAACTGTAGATCAGGTAGTTGGAGTGTTAAAAAAGAGAATTGAGTTAATTTCAACTCTTGTTGATCTTTAATAAGCTTTTGTAGGTGGCCTCTTTATTTTTTCCCCCTTGAAATAAGCACACTATTGGGCAAACAAATATACAATATTGGGCAAGTGGATGTGTGACCTTTCATTAGTCTGGAAATAAGTTTAGAAGAAGAAAATGTGCATGCTTTAGTGCATAGATGTGCTGAGTGCATTTTTCGTGAATTTGGGATCGTGAGCTCATTTGAATCCTCTAATTGTAATTTGTAAAGCATTCAGTTGTGCTAGTTGAAAAACAATCTTTTAATTGCCATAGACCCCTGCCGATTGTTGTTTTCCATTTCTTTTTAATTATAATAGAAACTTTCGAATGTTGTCCTGCAAAAGGAATGAAATGTCACTTACCACATCTGTACACTAAGACATCAGCACAAAAGGATTGTAAGCTTATTTATAAACTATCTCTTTGGCACACCGTTATTGGGGATACCCTTAAACTATATATATATATATTTTTTAATGGATTTTTCCTCATCGGGACTTGAACCTGTCACCTACTGTTCTAAAATCCTGTTTTACGATTTAGCTACAAAGGCTTATATTAATGTTAATTTATTGATGTTAATGTTAATTTTTAGAATCTCGAAGTATTTGTTTATAAGATGTTTTTTATGCAATATTTTGAAAAAAGTTTACATCATTAAAAAAAATTGAATTTTCCCTTTTGAGCCTGAAATGAACATTTTGAGGATGAATGGTGCTTGTATGTAACATTTCCACTTTTTATATGCAGAGGAAGTAGATGTTTTGCAATCCACCGACAGACTCTTCTTTTATTATTATAGTAATGTATTGTGTTTCATGCTGTTGTCACTTCCTTGTGCTTCTTGCAGGATAGAGGGTCCACGCCACAAGCAGGATGCTCTTGCAACCTCCCTGGGAAGCCTCAAATCGAGCCGATGCTCACTGGATTTGGAAGAACCTGCAAAGACCAGTCCAGGTGAAGTAACATAACTTAAAAGTTGTTTCCCGCTAGAGGCCTGAAGGAGAAGACCGTTCCTCTATGGCCAGCATGTTTCATTTAAAGTGTTATGTTCAGTCCTAGGGAATGGTAATTTTAAAATTAGATGGGCCTACCACTAGTTACAGTCCATCCAGGTTTGTAGGGGGTTCTGATTGTGTTTGTATACATGGCTTGAATAGGCTTTCCTGAACCACTCAATGACAGAGGGAATCTTTGACTGAAGAAAGGAATGACGACAGGGAAAGCTGTAATCAAAGTAATTGCTTTAAGTGGAAGGTTACAGTAATTTTTTATAGTCACAGTTCATAAAGCAATGATAGAATGGTCTCTGCATAAAATATTCTACCAAAAAAGGAGTCTCTGATTCTCGTAAGATATATCTTAAAGTTGCCATATCCCATTACATAGAGATTTCTAAGTAATTATTCTTTCATTTTCTCCGGTTTTTTCATAAGCTTGATTGAACATGTGCTCTTCAATTCTTGAGAGAATGTGTTGCGGCCGTTGTTTTGGGAGGTTCCACAATTACAATGACATGGGTAGAGCACACTTGTCTTCCCTTTTAGAGCCTTGTCTAGCCAGAAAAATTAAAGGAATGATCCATGAGGATGTAAATACTTGACAGTGACATCTTCTTTCTCTGCCTCGCTCACTGTACCAAAATACCATAAGTTGTCATGAATGCAAGCAATAAAACATCCAGGATGGGGGGTCTTCTATTTTCAGAGATAAAGTTTTCTGCTTGTTACATAAGTTGAAAATAAGAGCTGATGTTTCATTACTGCTGATTCTTTTAGCTTCAATTGTTCCCAAACTTGGCTGAAAGCTGTGGAATGATCTTGTTCCTGGAATCTTTAGCATGACTTTCCAAAGCCAAGAGATTTGAATCAAGCACTTTTTAGAGAAAACTGGGAAATTAATATATGTAATGTTGGATTTGCAAAACTTGAAAAGTTCATTCGTTGTTATAATATGTCTATTCAGATGTCATTGAAGACTTTTCTTTCTTTCAGTCTCCTTCAGTTTTATCGTGACTGGTTTAAAAAAATTACCATTGGGCGTTTAGTTGAAAGTCCATCTCATGCAGACACAGATTCATGAAATTTTGTTATATGTGGGAAATTATCTTTCATAAGGCAGTTTAACAGTTTTTTGGATCTCGTATACCATACTCACATATTTTTGGTCATCAGATATGATACAAAGAGGTAAAATCTGTTTTTTATTGTTTGCATTTTTGCAGTGAATCATGCCAGAATGAACAGTGCGTGAATCTGAGGTCCAGTGATAACCTTGAGCATGTGAAAGCATCATTATGTTTGAATGTTTTGTGAAAGCATCATTATCACTGAAATCCATTGAGGATTAGAGCTGCATTCAAGGAAACTGTTTCCTTTAAACTTTCCTTTAGGCTTGTGGTTTTGTAATGTATGAATGAGGTATTAACTTGAAATTTTTTTCTACTAAGTTATCAATAAACTCACCAACTGAGCTGGGGCACCATATAATGTTATTTCGATCATTCGAAAGCCACTGATTATACTCAACAGGGTCTTCATCATTGTAGTTCTCATATTTTGACTTTAAAAAACTGGACAAGATTATCTTTGATGGGCACTTGTTGCAGTGCCTTAGCATACATGCTTTAACTGCTCCTTAACAAAGAATATACATTGTAATCCTTTTTAATTCCTGTTCTGTAAATCAATAAAATCAAATGTTGATGTATTGTGCATACACACGTGTGTGACAATGGCACCAGCCAAACCACACTACTTAAATCTCAGGGAACACAATTTTGAAGATCTGTTTTCAAGTCAGTTATGCACATTTAAAATTTGAGTATAGCTCACTAAGATTGCATAAAACCAAACCTTTTCTGATCACAATTTTTTTTTCTATACTTACCAAACCCTTCATCCCTGGCAAAATTCTGGATTGTTCATCACTTTAATAAACCTTTTTACCAATTTAATAGTTTCAGAGCTCAACTTTTTCCAATATTTAGGATCTGGTTTTGCTAAAAAAAATATCTTGTATTTGAATGCTTTTGAGCTTTATGAACAGAATAACTAGGTATGTTAAAAGTATACGTCACTTTTCTTCTAAACCACATTAGTGAAGCTGAAATTATCATCATTTGAATATCTTTGTGTTCGTTTCTTGTTGTACCACTTAATTCTTTTTTTAATTATCTACAAGCTTGTTTAGATCTTCGATTTTTGGATCACACTTTTTACCAAGCAATTTTTTTCCTTTGGAAAATGAACTTCAAGAACCCTTTGTAATTTTGTAGAACCCTTTGTAGTCAGTCAACTTTTATGTACCCTTTGTAGGTTTTTTTACCGTAAGGTAATCTGCTATGTTCACTAAGTGCATGTAATTTCATTAGGTACATCCAATTTCGTGTATCATGTCCAATTTAATATAATTTTACTAAAATTGTAATTTTAATTTGAAGATTCCAAGAAAATGAACGAGTGAAGTAATTTTTATTTTTGAAGGGCAAAAAATTAATAAAGGTGCGAAAAACCCATTCATTTTATTTTTTCTTGTGTTAGATCATATCTTTTAGAACAAGAATAATAATGAAAAAATTGATTATCCTTTTCCCTTTTAAAGATATTCCACTTAGCATAAAACTCATTATTTTATTTAAAAATATCTATAAATAAAACTTTAGGATTTTTTTTTACCATGCATATATACCTGCTGGTTCAATTAATTTTTTTCTGTATTCTTTACATATTGATGTGTACTTATAAAATAAATACATCAGCATTGGTTTGTAAACAAGGAAGATGTAATTTATTTTCTATAAAAGAACAAATTATGTTTCCGCTGTTAGGTATCAAGTTTATTAATTTATCAGTGAAAAAAATTTTAATGCTTATTTATTTTGAATTATTATAAATTTCATTACAAACTTTTGTAATGTTATCCAGGTGACCATATCCAGAACTAAAAGCTTATATTGAGAGAACCACACAATAAATAGCAGTTGCACTGAAGAGATGAAAAATCTTCGAGTATCTTTGCAGGTCAATGAAATTAAATGTGAGCAGCATTCGTGGCTCTGCAGATGTACTCTTGCCAACAGCGTTTTACGTTCTCCCTGGTCTTTGGACATAACGCTGCTGGACTTTTGGGTTGGGATTCATTAGAATGATTACGTACCAGCAGAAAGTTTGCAGTTCGATTATTTGAATTTAAATTATCTGCTGCATTGATACAATGTGTGCTATAGTAATGCCGATACACCATGTATAGATAAATTCAAATTTTATCATAAAAAACAATTGTATACTGTTGATTCTGATTCCTATCAGTGTATCTGCAAATACACTGACAGGCACTCGAGAAAGTGCAAATAAGATCATTGCTCGAAAAGCAGCAAGGTTTTTGTATACTCATTAGGTTTACAACTTTTCAGAAAATTTAAGGAAATCATGCACATCCATGAATAGATCTCTCTTTTTGTTGTTAATTGACACAATAAATAATTCCTACTATTTATGTGAATCATTTTCATCTTTGTTAACACAAATCATAATAGTCCGCCCCACTTAGTTAAATTCGATAATAAAATTAAGAAATAAAAATAGTTGAAAAACAGAGAATCGCAAGTAATCACAGTCCAGATAGGAAGATATTACATATATATATACTTCTGTAATTGTCACAGCCAATAGGAAAATGCTGTAGAAAAACTGTGGAAAGAAGTACATCATACGGCACAAAATATCGATGCGCTGACAATGACTGACCCATGTAATACAAACTAACACACTCGATCGACTCCTGGATCTATATTATAAAATTAAAAATGATATATATATTTTTTTTGAAAATGGCATGTGATTTTTTGCTATGAGATGCTAAAACTGATTGCTCGGAGATGAGAACCTCCAAACGATTTCTCTGAAGGAGGTACCAGCTATTTTTGAACAGTTATTATGATGCAAGAGTCTAAAAAATCACACAACTTGTCAATTATTTATTTTCTGATATCTTAAGAACAAACTTTTTCTATTTTGCGATTCAGAATTCCATATTTTATAAACTCTTATTTTGTAGATTATTCCGTACTTTCGCTTGGTGTATCTGCAGATGCACTAGTGAATCTGCACAGATACATAGCTTTCACTTTTACGCAGTAACATTTGCACTCTTGGATATACGAGTTTTGTGCTGTTATGTGTGTATTTACTGTAAAATGAACAACAACGTATTTTCTCTTCTAGACACCGATAGGGACCCCACGGGATGCCTTGAACCACAAATTGTGGACAACCCATTGGAGGACACCCCACCAACACTCAGCTGCCCAAATACGGACTTGTCTGACCTCGACTTCCTGGGGGTCATCTCGCCCGAGCTCGGTGTCACCAACGACGACAGATATTCACACGATGCACTGCCGCTGGTCACACCCCTAGACATGTAGATTTGACTCTAATTGATAGGTGTTCTTACTTGAAACTGGTTTCTTCTTGATGAACTGGCACTGGTCAATTTTCATTTGTGATCATCAGTGCGGAAAAAAACTTTGTGAATATTTAGAGGCCTTAAAGTTCAAGTGGGCCAAGTCCAATTTTTGTCAAACTGGAGCCAATGCCATCACAATACGGCGCATCATTCTTCAGTGTAATAAAGCACCAAATCAGTAGTTGAATTGTCATTCCCTGGATGCCAGTAGTTGTCCCGTTCCTTTTCTTCAATGGATAACTTTAAAACCTTTTTTTCTGTATCGACTTTCGCTGACTGGGTCCCACTTCACTCTGAGCCCTCTGATGAAGAAGACACCTTCGAGGGAAGGTATCGTTGGATTTGTTATGACACTCGCAATGCTCGAACCCTACCAGCCACGCGGAGCTTGCTATGAATTCTGTTTTAAAATTTTATGTTCCCCTTTTAAAGGTAGGTGGCTGAGTGTACACTCTGGAGTATACATACTTCTTAAAATGCCGTTTCTGATTGTTTTTAGTATTGTATTTCCATTTGTGTGGGTTGGGTGTTGAGTGCTGTAAGACAAAAACAGAATTCTGAAGCGAGAGCATTTAAAGTTTGCTACTCCTCTGGGTACTCATGTTGAATGCAATGACTCATTGTTGGACGATCTTTTGAACTCGACTCGTACCACTTGGTCAAATGCTGCCCTCTCCAATGCCCCCCCCCCCCCACTTCATCCACTCAGCTCTCCAACAATCATTCAAAACTTCATAAGCCTGGTGGAGAAACAGGGAGTCATTTGCGGGTGTTTGGAGACGCTTTTATTTGGACGGCAGTGAAGCCATAACCAGTATCGCAACTGCCATACCTACTTTATCCCCAAAAGATTTTGTTTAAAAAAAATTTACAAATATTATTTTCCCCCTGCTATAATACCTCTGTCATTTTTAGCTGCCCCTTTCATTTCCTCTTTGTTATACTTATATTTTTCCCCTTGCAATAAAACTTGCTAAAAACTAAATTCCGACACTACTATTCGGTGGAACTATTGAAGACTTTGTTCTTCTAAATGTCAAGAGATCATCAGATTGACTTGCGAGGAACGAGCATTCACTTTTGCATAACCCAAACGCATTCAAAACAAATAGTGAATAAACTTGTTCTACACTATTTGATCATCGCATCTGTTTTTGGGGGGTGGTTTTGGGACTGTCGGAAGAAAAAGGGTGGGTTCCTATTTAGTAGCCATTTTATACATTGATTTCGGTGATTGTATATAAGAATTTCTCACTTCGAATCATTAATTCAATTTTGTTTCATTGTTTATATTCGAAAATGCTGACATTTTATTTTAAAAAGTCTGCTCGATTCTGTAAATATTTTGTACATAAATTTGCATTGTATGCAATATCTTAAAAGTTTGCAAGAAAGTTTCAGTACACTACAAAAAAAAAATTAAAAAAATCCTGAATTAAAATCAATTTTATTTTCTGTAAAGTATTTTTGTTTTAATGCAATTTAAACATTAGGTACATGTGTAGTTTCTAATAAATTTATACATTTAATATTTATTTTAAAAAGCCTTGGGCTAATATCGACAGTATGTTTAAATATGTATTGAAGTTGTATAATTGACACATCCATTGTATATGATTGAATTTATAAATACATCTATTTTGAATCTAATGTGTTTCCATTTATTTTTTGGTGTGATTGTGATTCATTGTACAAATCATATAAATAATCAACTATGGCCACAGGCGACTAAAGCGACTTTTTTTTAAGATTCGGCGACTATATTTGCTAAAATAGTGCCAAAAGCGACTATTTTCATCAAAACCCTCTACTTTTTTTAGCTTTTGGCGACTATTTTTTGATAACTTTGTTTAACAACACTGATTTTCAACTAATATTTCACAGAATCACGCACCGTTTAACTCATTTTGAAGTATCACGTAATCTGATTGGCTGTTGCATACGGCGTTAATGTATTGCTATTTGGCGATTCTAAAAGACAAGCAGTCGAAGAATCAACACCATTAAACGCTGCAGGATGTGTTTACAAGTAAATAATACTTGCCAAGCATGTTTATCACCAATATACATCGCTTTCTTTACCTTTTAGAGAGCAATTTGCGTTTAGGTTGCGTGTGTTACTTCTAGAATTCACTGCGCGAAGCAAAGAACATTAGATATACTACCTCAGGAATGAAAATCTTCTGAGGTTTTGCCGGTTTCCTTTTTTTTATTAGTAGCAATTTAATAAATGTATCATTTTTTTTTTTTTTTAATTTTCTAAAAAATTACCAAATATACTCGCGTATATTCCGAAAAATTTTCAGTTAAATGTGTAGCCTATATGCATGTTAGTTAAAATAATTGCATAAAATAGCTGGGGAGGAGTGGATTTTCGAGCTGTATCGCAGCGATTACGTTTCCCGGTGCCGGTGTATCGCAATTTTAAACAAAAATATCGTTATTGGCAAAATTGTTGTAATCAAAATTGCTGTAAAAAATATCAAGGATGGGAATCCTGAGCCAAAATTGGTATCCTGCGCCAAATTGCTACAAAACCACATTTATGTCAAAATTTGATGGTTCAATCTTTCGTTGCATAATGGCGTTGTTTTAAAAAAAAATTTCGCCCACGAAAGCTCTGGAATTGTAGATATTCAGTATACGCAGCCTGCTTCAGTTCGTTTATTGTTTTTTCGAAAAATCTATGTTCAATCTAAAAAAATTCAGATATTTTCACAAAAAATTTAGCATCTTTCACATTTAGAAATATTTGCGATCTTTGTCAAACGGGGAAGATAACTCTCGGAAGTTGAAATGATTATAATTATAATTTCGGCGCATGTATCGAATGCAACTTTCAATTGGCGCTCTTTTGATATGTTTTTTTAATGCATGGAAACCTTGGAATTGCGGAAATTCGGTAAACGCGATCTGCTGAGATCTCCGTTTCAAGGCTTTCAATCCTTTTGCATCAGATATATAAATTCACTAGCTGAAATACCAAAATTGATACAAATACAATATTTATAGCGAAATAAACAATATTCTTAATTTGTCACCCATGAGGAGGAACCACAGTATTAAAAGTACTAATTTGAAACGAAATTTTATTGGCAAGGTCCTGCAAGAACTGGAAAGATTGCTAATATGAAGTTGTCTACACAATAACGTGGATATATATGCATTACTCCCGTTGATCACCATCCATATTTTAACCTTTAGTAACATCCTAAAGATTTAAACGGGAAGAACTCTTATAAATGTTAATAAAAAATATCTGAAAAAGTTTTATTAGGCACCTATGTCAACATTTGTCGTTAAGTTTCACAAATTGGTGAAAATATAAGAAGAAAAAAAAAACGAAAAAGAATTTTAAAAGGTTTATTTGCCAAATTCAAGATTTTCATATTTTTTCTTTTATACTGTAAACCTTATCAATATGCGAGGAGGGATGGTTCCCCAGAATTTTTTTTAGATTTTGTCCCCGCACTTTTTAAATCTTTAACTTTTTTAAATAAAAAATAAATCATATTTTTTACTTCGTTGAACTTCAAATCAATTTTAAAAAAAAATCGCATCAATCCCCTACCCACTACTACAAAAGATGTACGCAAACCCAATCCCCCTCTGACACTTGTACCACGTGGGGGCAGAGTCTATAACATCAGTTTTCGATTCCGCCACATAACTACTCGTATAGGCATACCTTCATATAAAGAAAGGTAGGCCGCATCGATCAAGCCGATTATTAACCCATTCCGCCGCTGACCGTGAAGGGACCCTTAACTGCAGGCTATTTCGTTCACTTTACTCCCAGGGGAATCATGTTATGGGCTATAAATGACCTACCATGGTATAGGAAAGTGAGTCGCGTCGATCAGGTCGTTTGTTAACCCATTTTACCCTCTGATCTTTATGAAGGAAAATGTCACCCTTGATGACAGGCAGTATACACTTCCACTCCAATAATTCTACGGAAAATCAGCCTTCGTGGATAAATGACATAACATGGAATAGAGGAAGGTAGGCCGCGTCAATCAGATTGCCATTTATACACTCTCCCTCTGACCTTCCTACCACGTGGGGTCCAAAGTATTTATGAACCAATTATTACGGTACAGAGTGGCTTCTACCTACCAGATAGATTACTTTTCTGTGTAAGATATAAGTAACAACTCTGTCAAAATTCATCTTCCTGGGTATACAGAAAGTTAGAAAATTAGTGATGAGTCAGTGGATAAGTGGCAAGGATTTTTACTTTTGGCAGTTAGAGTTTGAATTTTTGAAAATGAACATCCTTTCTTAGTGAGCAATTTTGGCTTAAAATGCCATACTCCATGCCAAATTTAATTTTCATAGTTGTTGTAGTACGGAATATCCCATTATCCAATCATATTTTCACCATTTTGATATATATTTTATAATTTTTTGACACTAATTTCGCCTTGTTTCTGTTATTTTTACAAATATGATCATATTTTAGTTCATTTGACAATATTTGATTAATTTGGCGAAAATTTTTATTCATTCGGTGAAATTTTAATTTATTTGGCGATGTTTTTATTAACTTGGCGTAGGTTTTATTTATTTGGCGATATTTAGTCATCAGCCAATCAGAATGCTCCTGATTACATAATATTAAAATTTTCCATTGTTTCAATTTTATATTTTACATTGTTACATGTTCTCCATGTTAATCCTATGGGAAGGTTTTTAAAAAATCGTTATTTTGGCATTTTGAGTTCGAATTTTTAAAAATCTTTTCGTAGTGCACCCATAGGGCCCAAGATGAATCTGTGTACTAAATTTCAGCACTCTAGGTCTTTTGGATCTGTAGATATCCAAACTAACGTTGCTACTAACATCGAAAAAAGGGTTTTACACCCCTTAAATACGTTCGATCGGAACAAAAATAGCTTACTTTTCCTATTTAAGGTATAAGTAACAACTTTGCCAAATTTCTTCTCCATTGGTATACGGGAAGTTGGTGAATTAGTGATGAGTGAATGAGTGGGGTTTTCGCATTTATATATATAGATATATGTCATTACTTCCTGTTTTATCATGATTTGTTTTGCACTACTTAACAAAATTGCATGATATTTTTCGAATATATAGTTTAATTTACGAAGTTAAAATTTTGGACTTGTCATTTTCAGTAATAAAAATTGATTTTTTTTATAAAGAAACTCGTTTCTTTTCGTTTGGTTGGTATTCAAATTCCAATTTAATTATATTTTGTTTAAACGTTTATATATTTTTATTATATTAATTATTTTTATTTGAAATTTTCCTTTCTCACAACCATTCTACTTAAAAAACATAGCTTTTATTTACCTTTTCGGAAATTTTCAAATTTCTTATTAAACTAACTTTTTAGTGTGTAATTTTTAATGATTTATATTAACATGCTTAAAATAACTAGCAAGGTTAGGTAAGTGTTTGGAAAAAAGCTTTTTTTTTGTGACTTGCAATTCGTTTTAGCATTAATTTTTGGTTTTTTAATGTTTATATATTTTATACATTATTTTTCTTTTGTTTGAACGCAACATGCTTAAAATAAATAGTAGCGTTGGTTCTCCATTAAATTTTCATTCTTCAATAAATGTAAAGTTTGTGTGGAAAAAATAAAATAATATAATTTCCCATAGACAGTAGCATCCTTCTTAATTGATTTCATGCACAACGTATGCAAAATTGCAACACTGATTTGGTTAGTTATAAACCACGTTTCACTGTAAAAAAAATCCCCATATTTTAGTTAAGTATATATTGAAAAAATATTTACATAAATTCAATAATTCTTAATTAAGAACTAATTTTCGTTAAATATTTTCAACTGCCTTTAAATAGTCTCATTTAAAGCATACGCCTTTTAAGTTTATTTAGTCAGCTAATAACCTTATTCACAGCAAATCAATTCTTAATTAGGTCGAAAATCGACATTTTAGTGTCTTAATTTCTTTGATTTTCAAAAATGAAAATTTTGAAATTTCTAGGGATTTTGTATAAGTTAGCTGCTGGTAAACTGCTGCTGCTATGCTGGTAAAATTAGTTAAACCTTCAAAGAACTTTATATCTGATTATCAGAATCTAATATCCCATACAAGCTTTGCAAAATAATGGGCATTTTAGAGTTGAAATTTCTTTGCTTAGGTCCCTGTTTTAACTTGACCCCTCACCATTTCGTCTGTTTGTAAATTTGCTGGTTACTCACTTATGACCAAATGTGTTGTTTGATTTTCTTCAAATTTGGGATGAATGTTGCTTGAAGTCATTAAGCTCAACATATATGTTTTTTGTAGTTGTGGGGCCTATGTATTAAAGTTAGCATAGAAATCGAATCATGCATTGGTTCAACAAAAAGTTTAATAATTAGAAGTATTTGATGCAACCCTCAATTGTTTTCAGAACTACTTGTGTAAACTTTGATGGAATTAAGTAGATATCTTTATAAAACTTATTAAATTATTCAGAGTTTAAGGAAATATTTGTATTTTTAAATTTGTGATTACGTAGACAAAAGTTTTGGGTGTATTTTTTTTGGTTGAGAATTTTACTCCTATTTTTAATACGAATGCAATTAGCAAGTTTCGGGATATAAACAACTTATCATTACTACTAAATTTGGTTAAAAGACTGCAATTACAGAAGTGATTTGTTTCAATTTTGAAGTTTTTTTTTTCCCTTTTCAAAATTTGTGAAAATTGTCTTTATTTTCAGCTTTTTATTAAACTACTGTTTGGTTTAGAAAGCTATTTGTTATAAACTGATATTTATTACTATCAAGCTCAGCAAAAAAATCTGGCAATATGCTGACAATTTTTGTGAATGCGGTATTTTTGTAACCATTGCCTTCAGTCATATTCTATTATGTTTCTTTAAAAGTAGGCATACGTTCTTCGGGTATTTTTATATACGTTAATTTTTTTAAAAAGCAAATATTGGTGCAAAAATGCACTTTTACAAAGCAGTACTATTGTTGTACAGTTTAAAAATGGAATTTGTTCATATCTAGTGAATATATACATTTTTAATTTATGCAGTCTATTTAAGAAAATGAGTATAAAGTACTTATTTAGAATTGTCTCAAAACAGTGACAATAATAAAAATAATATCAATTTATAATATTACTTGCATTTAATAAAATGCCTTTGTCGCAATTTGTTTAACGTTTGTCGCAATTTACTGCTTTTAGTCATCATTGCTAAATATATGCATAATTGAGGAGACTATATCTAGGCTACTATTTTTTATCTCTGAGGAGACTATTTAGGCTACTATTTTTGATCTCTGAGGAGACTAAAGCTACTATTTTCAAAGGTACAACTCGGTGGCAGCCCTGCAGGGGCGGCTCGAGGTAATTTTTTCACCTGGGCAATGAACCCATTCATTTTATTCTTTCATGTGGCAGATCATATCTTTTAGAACAAGAATTAGATAAAAAAGTTTTGATTATCCTTTTCCCTTTTGAAAATATTCCACTTTGCATAGTACTCACTATTTTATTTAAAAATATATATAAGTAAAATTTTAGGATTTTTTTTTCGGGCAATGTATGGATACTTGCTGATTCGATTTTTTTTCTGGATTCCTTACATATTCATGCATACTCATCAACGTTGGTTGGTAAATAAGGAATATATAATTTATTTTCTATAAAAGATCAAATTACGTTTCCTCCGATCGATAAAAACCGCAGCATTTCAAAAACTTTAACAGGCTGTAAAACCTAAACTGCTTGAGATAGAGCAAAATATATATATATACTATATCATTTGCTAAAATAAAATGTAAAAGATAATTATACCCCCACCATTCGCCTTTATGATTGACGCGACCCTTTTATGGTGTGTGATCAAGTGCCTAGCAACCCTGGTTGCAAGTAAAACTAAGCTAACCGCTTTTGTGTTTTTTCCCCCAATTATTTTAAATAATCCCATATCATGAATGTCTCTGACATACAACCTATAATAATCCATCCTTAGTAATTAAGCTACCAATAACAAATATCTTTTTAACCAATATGGACCGAAATCTCGACAAGCCAAATTGAAAATATCAGTATTAATAAAAATTTCTTTGAAATTGTTATTGATAACCGACTTAAAAGAAAGGGTTTTAATATTATTATCATAACGCGGTTTTAATAAAGTGATGTTTTAATATGAATTTAAATCAAATTACTAATACATAAAAAATATTTAAAAATATAAACACTTCATATTCATTCAAACATTCCACTACATTCACGCTTTTTAATTGTAATTTTTTTCTGTGGCACTATATCAATGATACGCGTGATCAAATATCGTGTGTATGATGATACGATGCTTCAATTATTTAACCATACGTTTCCTTAGTTTATGATTTAGTACAATATTAAAATTTTAATGTTGATACTTTCAAAAATAGATTTAAGTATGAAAATTTTGGACGGTTTTATTGTAAAAGATGTTGCAAATAATATAATTCAAGTTATGATAAAAATATTTTTAGTATACGTGGAGTGGAACGTGCTCTATAAGTGTACTAAACCTTGTGTAAAAAACTATAAAATAAATATTGAAAGTTTTATCTAAAATTTTAATATTTACTAGAGCTGTACAGTGTGCTGTGTCGCCACCCCTGGGTGCAGCTACAAAGATTTGGGTTAAGGTTGTTTAAAAACAGGAATTCCATGATGAGATAGAATGTTTGCCTAAAAATATGCCAGTTAAGAGGAGAAACAAGATTCTAAAATTAAATACTTTTATTTGATAAGGTTGTTTCAATCAAAGTTGGTGGCAGGTTCAGAGAAACGCCGAACTGCTTTAAAAGTACCCGTTGATCCTTCCCAAATCTAGTAGCCTCGCCAAATTGATTATTGTTACAAGTTGTTGTTACAAGTTGTTATTATTGTTCCCAGGGACACGGCTGCTGTCAGCTGTTATTCAAAGAATTAAAGTACTGGATTATATCAGCACGAGATGTTATTCGACGTATTGTGCGAAATTGTACAACGGTACAATACGGTGTAGATTACTGTGGGCTGTTTATTTAACGGGCTTCCAAGGGAAGAAGCAGAGCAACTTTTAAAGGTTACGTTGCACCTTTTATTTGTTTTGCCACTATTGGCTCAAATCGAAGCCATTTTAAATTCGCGACCGTTAATCCCACTATCTTCCAATCCAAATGATCTTCTCCCTTTAACTCCTGGACATTTATTGATTGGAGATATTATATTCGCTACCCGAACCAGATTTAGCTAATGAGCTTACAACAATATTAACCCGTTGGCAATTACTTCAAAAATTACATTATCAGTTTTTGAAACATTAGCGTACAGAATATTTATCAAAACTTCAAACGCAACCAAAGTGGTTGTTTAAGGAGAGACTTTCAAATTGGGGACATGGTGATTGTCAGAGATGATAATTTACCACCTGCCAAGTGGAGGTCGCATGGTACTTGAAGTTATCCCCCTGAATCTGACAATTCCGTGAGAGTTGTTAGTATCAAAAATCCTCTTCCCCCCCCCCCTTCTAACCTATCCCACTAAGCAAATATATATATATATATATATTGTTAGACAGTCTTAGGATGTTATCTGGCAAATGAATGAAACGTCTCAAATTGATGCACTTACAAGCTTTTATTTTTGATTTGATTTTTTTTATTCAAGTATTTTCCGCCATTACTAATATTTTCGTATACCCCCGAGTCTCACACTAGGGCTGCCCTATTTACTCGGCCATCTGCCGGCTTGTTAAAAAAAAAGACAGGATCTAACAATTTATAAAACACCACAAAGACAACTCTCTTGTATATAAATGTGCATTTTATTTGGTGAAAGTAATGCACCAGTTCCCCTCGTCGTAGTACGAAGACACGATCCTCGCGCCGCTCTCGCGGACGAGCTCCTCGAGTTCCCCCTCCACGAACACGTGGTAGAACCTGTGGTGCACGACGTCCCTGGACGCGTCCTCCTTCTTCCAGGGGACGAGCACGTCCTGCGTGCGGAAGTCCGTCTTGTTGCGGTGCACGGGGAGGAGAGTCCTGTCGCACACTTCTATCACGGAGACTGCCCCGTCGTGCGACTGCACCTCCTCGGGTCTCTTGAGGTACTTGGACGACTGCCCCTCGTCCCTCTCTTGCTCGAAGGCCCACACGTAGACGAGGGCTCGTCCCTCAGGGCGGAGCAGTCGCACGATCTCTCGGACAGCAGACAACCTCCTCGCCTGAAAAACAAGGGCGCCCAAATGAGACATTTGACGGGCAAACGTGCAGTGCTTCCCGGTGTAGTGCAAGCTTTCCGATCACCCACCGGCTGCTCATTCAGCCATTTGCCGATGACACGACAAACAGGCGAAAGAATGTCACCACACCCCCCCTTCCCTATATTCCTAGAAACGACTGTTGGAGGAAAGGTAAAAAAAATTGCATATGGGGAGAAATGTTAACCCTTTCGCTCCAAGTGGTCTCACACTAAAACCACATATTTAAAATATGTAGGATGAGACCTTCCATGGTAACGACATGCGTGATTAGAAAGCGTAGAGCGCAATCTGTTGGCGCATAGCAAAAATGTTATGTTAATTTGTAAATAATAGTGAAAAATTCAAGACGCACTCTCACAGAGAATTGTGCAAATAAATGATTTTTTTTTTTTAGCTATTGGAGTTTTTGTTAGATCTGTTAATATTCGCAACTATTTTTTTGCTAATAAAGTAAATATTTTTAAACTCAATTAAGCTGATGGTACAAAATGAAAATTGCATCCTTTAAAGATGGCTCCATGGATCCTTTATGACACTCCCTGGATGCTTTTAGTTTTCTAAATGAGTGATTCAAAAATGACATAAAAAAAGGGACGTGCCGTATTTAGATGACTGGAAAATACAATTTAATTTAAAAGAAAGGAAAAAATGTTTTTTACTACGACAAAAACTATCTGTCAGTCGCCGCAGCACATACCAGAAATTGATTTTTTCTGAATAGAAGTTGATTTATGAAATAAATATGATGGTGTTATAAAGTTCCAGTAGGCCTAGAACAGGTGGTCGGCAAACCGCGGCTCGCGAGCCACATGCGGCTCTTTGGCCTCTTGAGTGTGGCTCTTTTACAAAATGCCACACGCGATTGAAACTTCGTGGCCCAAAATTAAAAACCATAACATACAAACTTGACTTACCTAAACTTTCCAAAGAGATGCAAGGCCATTGTTCACATTAGTGTTTGTCAGTCATTGTTATGATTGAATTTTATGGACACCTTACAATTTAATTTTATCGCTAAATAATATCGTTATTAAGTATGATATCAAGTTTCACTCAACAACCTATATTTTAACTAAGACTTAAAAGTCATTAAGTTAATTCTAAATTAATGACTTAAGTAAAGTTTATTAAGTTAATTTTAGGGATAATTGTGAAGTGAAAAATGTAGTGTCGAGGATTGAGAAAGGTATGTTGAGATGGTATGGACATATAGAGAGGATGAACGAAAGGAGATAGAGAAAACAAGTGTACATACAAGTCAAGTCGTGGATAAGAGAGTTGGAAGGGTACGCACCTCAATCAGATTGAGGACGTTTTTAGCAAAGGCCAGCTTAGGAGTATCCTAATTAAGTTAATAACAATGTACTTATGTAGTTTAAGTTTAAAAAATGTGGCTCTCAAAAGAAATTTCAATCGTTGTACTGTTGATATTTGGCTCTGTTGATTACTGATTTTTTTTTAAATACCCAAGACATGTCCAACTCAGCTTAAAAAAACTGTAGAGCTACGGGCATGCCCAGGAAAGAACAAAAAAAAGATAATAAAACAAAGCTCAACGCCCTCGTGGGCGGAGAAAAAGCAAAACACAATGAAACCAGTTAACACCAATTACAATTGACAACACATACACAAATGCAAATCCAAAAAGACTCAAACAAGAGAAAAGGAATTAATAAAAATACAAATGAGTGCAAAACTTAGTGTAAAACACAAATTAAAAACAGATAGGGGACAAAAAAATAACAAAACAATTTTAAAAACACACACACAAAAAGTGCTAAACATAACAAAGAAAGCACCCCCCCCCCCCCAATCAATTGACTTACATATTTAAGCAGAAATTTTAAAACAGGTAACCAATCTATATACTGATCCTTTGTTTTGTAGAATGTTGTCCAGCCAGGCTTGAGCGTTGACTAGAGAGGGTCTGGTTAAATGAAATATTGTGGTAAATTTGCATTCAAAAATATAATGGTCAGGAGCACCGCAAGGGCATTCCTCTGTCGCTTTTAAGTTAAATCTATATAAATAGGATGGGAACGGGCCGTGACCAGTTAAAAAATAAATGATATACTTATTTGTAATTTGCTTTTTAAAGTCTGATTTGATAAGATAGTTTTTAACTCTTAATTCCCGTCGGGCTTTTGATCACGGAGTTTGCCGACCTCTCACCTTCGTGGACATGTGATGGACGACCGCGATGCAGATGAGGGCGTCCGCGCAGTCGTCCCTGAAGGGCAGTCGCAGGCAGTCGGCCACCAGCACTTCCATGCCTCTGTCCAGACACACCCTGGCCAACTGAGGAGAGGCGTCGCACCCCACCTGCGCACACAAAAACAGGACGCGATCAATTCTCAACACATCCATACAGGTCAAGTGGACTACTTTCAGATGGGATGCAAACACAAGTGTTTGTCATTAAAAAAAAATGATATTTCTTATAAATAACTACATAAATACAAATAATGTCGACCAACTACAGGCTAAAGGCCCAGCAAGGATGGTCCTGTCAATCCATCATCCTCACGATTCCCCAATGCCGATCCAATTGCTTTTTAAAACTACCCACTCCTGAAGAATTAACAATATACTCAGGCAAACCATTCCATTTGTCAATAACCCTATTTAAAAAATAATGCTTTCTAACATACCGATTAAGCTGTGATTTGTATAATTTGAATCCATGACCTCTAGTCACATTGGCAATATTAAATTGCAATCCCTCCACACCACCCAATTTGATAAATTTTGTCGGAATGCCCTAGTGCGGATACACACCACTAGAGGGAGTTACTTTGTAATGTGTTCCAGCGCCACCTGGGTGTCGCTGGCAACACTGATCAGTTGTAAGAGAGAGCTAGAGAAGTGTTGATGAAGGAAGGTGGATTTCTATCCACGGGAGCATGGAATAAAAGCGTTGTGGCGTAATAATCTTGTACTGCCCCTTATTTCGTTCACCATCACCCATCTCTAACTCCACATGGGGGCTCGAGGCCGTGTGTGAATCACTGAGCAACAGAGGATTAGTGTTGCGGCAGAATCGGAAAACGGAAGGAACCGGAGGCTAAGCCTAACGCACCACGAGACAACTGCGGTCGTCGTCGAATAAGGAAGCGAAATCCGATTCGCAGCACAGCAGAATCCAAAAACATCGTCGTCAGTGAAGAGCGGATCAGCGACGTGCGAAAGCAATAGTGGAGTGTACAAAAGTGACTAACTTTTGCCCTCAAGATGTCGTACCTGGCAAAGACGCGTAAGGTAGATTTGATGGTGCTTTTAGACGAACTGGATCTGACTCCACCGGAAAACCCAAAGGTTATACAAATGTGCAAAATCATAACTGGGCACACAGGGTATGATGAAGAAACTACAAAAAACCTGTTATATGCCATTGTAGCGGAAAGAGAAGAAAGAGAAACTCATGAAAGAGAAGCCCTGGAAAAAGAGAGAGAAGCTCTAGAAAAGGAAAAAATACAAGAGTTCGAAATAGCGAAATTAAGAATAGATGCAGAAAACCGTCGAACAGAATCGTCGACAACAGAACAAACAAGTGTCTCCAATCGTAACGTGATAAAGCCCTTTGAAGGAGGCGACATTAGCATGTACCTGGCTTTATTCGAGAGACAGATAGTTCGACTGGGAGTGGACAAAAATACATGGGTAAATCACCTGATTGGTCTACTACCACTGGAGGTCGCAAATGTCATCACGAGAGAACCCGAAAATGTGACGAGCGACTACGAACAGATCAAGTCCATCTTACTTAGGCAGTTTCGTCTGACAGCGGAACAGTTCCGACAAAATTTTAGTTTTGCCAGAAATGAACCAAGTCAAACGTGGAGAGATTTTTCATACGTTTTAAAGAACTACCTAACCGAGTGGCTAAACGGAATGGAAATAAACACATTCGAAGCGCTCAAAGAACTCATGTTAGTCGACCAAATCAAAAGAAAATTGCCGAGAGAGATGCAGGAGCATTTCATAGATGAACTGCAAAAAATCAAAGAAGTAGCAACTCTAACGGATAAATTAGATGATTTTCAAGCTGCACGAAACTTCAGAAGAAGCACAAAGCCGTACGAAAACAAAGCATACGAGGAGACATGTCTTCGAAACCGAGACGGCGCCAGCGCGCAGACGGGAGGAGCCTACGCGAATGAGCGGGAGCCTACCCAGCAAAATCGACAGGTGAATAGAAAACTAGGAATAATATGCTTTGCTTGCGGAAAAATCGGGCATAAATCGTTCGAGTGCAGGGAAAATAAAGACGACAGTGAAAATAAAGTCAATAGTACGAACGCACTGAGATGTGGATTGATACGAGTGATATCATCGCAAAACTTGCAAACACAGACGGCGCGTCAGCCTGAAAAAGACTGTGCACCAAAGAAAATAAGCGAAGTAGGTTTGAGAATCGCTTCGAAAAAAGAAAACTCAAAGATGTTCTCTCAAAACCAATTTGAACATTTCCGAAAAACAAAACGGAATCGGAAGAGTCAATCAAAATACAAATTCCCGAAGAGCAAAAGCTACAACCACAATTGGCGAATTAGCTCGCAAGTTGATCCTCAATTTCCAACTAAATACAAACCAACTGATGCAAACGAACGAGGTTGGCGACGGAATACAACATGCCAAGTCTGCAATTGGCGAGCAAGCCCAAATCATAGGAACGGCTTTAAGAGAAGCAAACCTACCATCCAACAATTTGGAAGCGAGTGGAGTTGGCGACAGAAGTCACGTTTTGGCGATCACCGATCCATGGTTGAGAGCTGCGGTCCAATCACAGATCAGGATCAACGAACACAACCACCTTGGCGACGATATGGCCCAAATACAGAAGCCAACTGGAGAATACCAATGCGTTAAACAAGGAGTAAGCGACCTTGGCGTTAACTATCTTCTTTTTTTTCTGTGAAGCAACCCTTGAAAGTGAACCCTCAAAAAGTGAATCTTTTATTATTTTTTTTGTGCTTCGAAAAAGTTATGCAGAATTGTGAAATGTGTTTTTCGTCTTATTTGTGATTTTTTTTTTTATTTGAGGTTGCGAAAGTTTTTTTTATTTTTATTTTAGTAAATCGAATAACCGTTTTAATATTTTTATCAGTGGATTTTTCTTTTCTGAAAGAAGCTTTATTTGTTTTTGTTGACAACAGCTGTGCATAAAGTGTTATGATGTTGTTGAGTGTTGCATAATACGAGTAGAGAATGAAAGTTGTATCATTGAAAATTTTTGTGATTTAATTTTACTATTGATGTTTATTTTTTAAAATTTAATTGTGAGGTTTACATTTTTGAAAGGATTTGAAAAGAATCTATTGGTGAAAAGTGAAGAACTTTTTAGTGTTAATTATTTTTTAGGTTTGAACATTTGAATTTCTTGAGTATTGAAAGACTTTGGAACATTTTTAACTTCGAAACTTTTGGAACACTTATTTTTAGGACATATAGAACTCTAATGATAAAAAGTGATTTAGGTTTTTAAATTTTTACAATAATAAATTTGATAATGCTTAAGAGATTTTAAATTTGAAGTAAGATAGTAATTGATTTTTGGAGGTTATGAAAAATAATTTTAAGTTATAATAGTATGATGATTAATAAGTATATATTGTGTATGTATGTGTAATGTCATGTATTGTAATATAACATGTAGTATTTTGGTATATCATTGTAATTGTGTAATTCCGAGGGCGGAATAATGTCAGGATTGCCCGAGTGTCGGAATGCCCTAGTGCGGATACACACCACTAGAGGGAGTTACTTTGTAATGTGTTCCAGCGCCACCTGGGTGTCGCTGGCAACACTGATCAGTTGTAAGAGAGAGCTAGAGAAGTGTTGATGAAGGAAGGTGGATTTCTATCCACGGGAGCATGGAATAAAAGCGTTGTGGCGTAATAATCTTGTACTGCCCCTTATTTCGTTCACCATCACCCATCTCTAACTCCACAATTTGAATAACTGAATAAGAACCCCTCTAATCCTTCTCTCCTCGAGTGTATACATATTTAGAGTTCTAAGCCTCTCTCCATAATTCACTCCCGAAGTACCCTGAATAATTTTTGTAGCTCTATGTTGAACCCGTTCTAATAAATCAACATCAACTGCCTTGACAACTGCCCTTCCTCACCCCTAAGAGAGGGTCATAAAACTTTATTTTCTTTCAAGGCTCCCTGGAGACTGTAACTATGAGGGGCTATAGCCCCACATAGCTAATAGTCATTATTTAGCAATTTTTTAAGAAAAAACCTTATTTCTTGAAATTTGTTTTAGTCATAAGCTAGGGGAGGACTATAGTCCCTTTTAGCATTCGCCACTGCAGGGATGTGTCCCAGCATGCCTCTGCCTATCGATAGACACATAGCATAGATACCTCATAGCATCTGTTGGTGAGTTTCATGTTTTTCCCGTTGCCACATCCGACATCTAGCACGAAGGAGCCAGGGGCAATGCTGCTGAGGAAAGAAGTTACCTTGGGCCATGGTTTATAGCGGGTGTTACTGAAGTGGTGAGCGATTTCTTCATAAACCTGAAAACAAAAACATAAAATACTTCTTATTTCAGGAGAAATAAAAGGTTTTTGTTTTTTTTAAATGGTACAATAACAAAGTAATGCAGTCAATGAATGAAAAAACTACTCTGATATACAGTTTTAATGTAATTTACACAATAGTAGAATATTTTAATAGATCAATTTAAGTCTTCAATTGTATTACCCACCACAGACTAGGGATAAACGATATTAGAGTAACAGTTAAAAGATATCATTATTTCAATTTGTGATAATTAAAAATATATTATTTTAAAAAAACTAACTTTATTTGCTCAAAAAAGTAGTATTTTGAAATCGAAAATATATATATTGAATAAAATAAGTTCTTCAAACAATTAATAAATGCACTGTTTAATGTTACCAGAAACCATCAAAAAAGAGTAAGTTAAAAAAAAAAAATAGGCAAAAAAATGAGCATGTAAAAAAAAAATAACATGTTACTAAAAAGGAACCGAAACAGAAGAACGGTCTGCTGAACCGAAAATCTTTAACAAAAGTTCCTCAATGTGAGAGTGACAAAATTATAGGAAAAACGCAAAAGAGCAAAAAGAGTTTTAAATAAAAAAAAAAAGTTATATTTTCTATTGGGTTGGAGGGAAAGTTCTGTCGTATTTTAAAGAAAATATTTGAATTCATTTATAAAAATATGTGTTTAATATTAATCAATTATATATGCTCCGTTATTTGTTACAACCTGTTGCCATCTTTCAGGTAACCTGTGAATTCCTGTTTTGTAGTAGTTCTCATCCTTGGAGTTAAAATAGTCAGCAACTGCCTTAGAAATACTTTCAAAAGACGTTAATTTTTTTTCCTTTAGATAATTTTGCAGTAAGATTTTTTGCTCTTAATATTCTCGTAAAGAATCCACTTTTCATCTCCAGTAACCAGCCTGTCCAAAAACGGCTCCACATTGTGTCTAATCAGATGTGATGAACACATTCTTACACGATCAGACAAATTCTTTTCCGTTAATTCATGTGGAACCCAAACACTTTGCTTTAACACAAACTCAACAGATTTAATGTGATCTCCAACAGTTGTATGATGAATGCCAAACTCTTCTGCAATTTCTCGACTTGTTAAATGTGGATTATTTTCCAACATGGATCGCAAAACATCATTATCGATCTTGGATGGTCGTCCAGATCGATCACTTTCTTTAAGGCTCAGATCCCAGGAACGAAATTTGCTAAACCATCTTTGACAAGTACAAACATTTACAATATCTTTTCCAAATACCGCACATAAATTTTTACATGCAACTGATGCATTGCTTCCTTTTTGGAATTCATATAAAATGCAGTGTCGTAAATGCACTTTATCTACTGACATGTTTTTCACTTTAAATATCACAAGTAAATGATGAACGGTAAAAAAAGGGCACCTTTTATATTATACAGCAGCCTAAAAAAACAAAAAAAAATCCTATTGACTCACTAGCCAGATGTTCTTTTTATTTACAAGAAAAATCACCTGCCTATTTAAAATACGACGGAACTTTCCCTCCAACCTAATATATAACAATACAGGTTAGCCACGCACTGGCAACTATCGAACAACCAACTGAACTATTTAGTGGCATGCAACTAAAAAATTCAAATTGTAACTGCTCCTTTAGCAATTATCGAACATGTATTAGCAATTATTGGACAAAATATCCTTTCGATCCATACCGCGCTAACAACTTTGTCAAATAATCGACAATCTGGTGATTTTGTATGGATTGTGAAAATACGAATTTGGGCGATTTTTCATCTTTACTTTGGCGATTTCGAAGTATGAAACGTGGCAACACCGAGTTGAATGCAATTCAAATAATCGTAGTTACTGAGTGATTTTTTAGTCACTGAGCTGATTAAAATTTTAAGTGCAATTATTGTTTGTGCCAGGCAAATAATTTATAATCAGAGATTCAGGGTTCGCAACACTTTTTACATATGTCCCTGAGGAAAAAGGGACCAAACAGGTTAAAAAAAAGGGACCAACAAAATTTAAATCATCATTAAATTTTAAGTCATCAAAATGAGAGTGACAAAATTATAGGAAAAACGCAATAGAGCAAAAACAGTTTTAAATAAATAAAAAAAAGTTATATTTTCTATGTAACAATACAGGCTATCATGCACTGGCAACTATCGGACATCCAACTGATCCACGCAATAAAAAAATTCAAATTGTATCTGCTCATTTAGTAATTATCGGACATGTAAATATTGGACAAAATATCCTTTTACTTTAAACCGCTCTAACAATTTTGTCAAATTATCGACAATTTGGAAATTTTGTATGGATTGTGAAACTAATAGTTTGGGCGATCTTTCATCTTTGCTTTGGCGATTTCGAAATCTGAAACGTGGCAGTACTGAGTTGAATACAATTAAAATAATCGCCGGACAGTTGCTGAGTGATTTTTTAGTCACTCAGCTGATTAAAAGTTGCAGTCGCAATTATTGCTTGTGCCAGGCAAATAATTTATAATCAGAAATTTTATTACATCAGTCACAAGTTCGTGACTTTTCCCTTACCAAATTCAAGAGTTTTGTACAGGTCATGTATTAAACATCCCTTTTCCTAAATCATAGCAACATAAACACCAGCTGACTGCAAAAATGTATCATTTCATTTCCAGTTTTATAACATCAATTCCATTCGAAATTATTCTAAAGCTCCATATATTGAGATGGTCTTGCATTGAGTATAACTTTTCACAAGTCGTTTTAAATAAATTCGTACATATTTTTTTTCCCATGATTGTATGTATTGTAAGTTGCTTTTGGCAGAAATAGACATATATTACAGACATTTGGCAGAAATAGACATATATTATATAAATCAGTGAATGAACATATAATGGGCAGCACATGCGTTTTGCTGCAGCAATGAAACTATGCTTAAGAACACAGTGAATCGTTTCGAGATGGTCTTGCATTGAGTATAACTTTTCACAAGTCGTTTTAAATAAATTCGTACATATTTTTTTCCCATGATTGTATGTATTGTAAGTTGCTTTTGGCAGAAATAGAAATATATTACAGACATTTGGCAGAAATAGACATATATTATATAAATCAGTGAATGAACATATAATGGGCAGCACATGCGTTTTGCTGCAGCAATGAAACTATGCTTAAGAACACACACTGAATCGTTTGACTCCTTTCACTTGTTTTTCCAGTACCTCTTGTAAATTTTTTTTTAAAAATTGAGTATTCTTTTGAACTATAGCATTTTATTATTTCAAGCCTTATTCCAACCAAATTTTTGAAGAAAATCGGAGCAGTAATGAAACAATTAGTAAATTTGTGAAAATACTTTTTTAATATTTTTGTAATACTCCCATGTTTTTTTGTAAGTTTTTAAATTATGGTCCGAATTGAAATTTAACAGGGGTGCCACTTACTGCAGAAGATGTCTATTTTACAAATAAAATGTAAATCAAACAGTATTTTTATAATTACAATATGATACACTGGAAATTATATATAATTACAATTTACACTTGCACCTGCTATTTATCATTCTTCCCCTGAACAAGGTCTTCGTTTATATTTTGTTTTTGATACAATACATGAACCAGAAAGTGGCCGATTTTGATAAATTATATATTTGCGTAACGTAAACTAAAAATAGATTGCTTCTAAGGTGGATGGTAATTTAAAGACAATCTACAATACTTAAATAAAATAATTTGTATACTTTGAAATTATTAAAAAAATATGTAAAGCCTTACCAGATTTACATATTTCTTCTCCAGCTTCTGAGCTTCTTCATTATTCACAAAATCTTCCATGTTGGATCTACAATAAATTCGATACATTATATATTTCAATCATTAAAAAATTGGAATAGTTGAAGGAAAGACTCTGGATATTAAAAATTAGTATTATGGTTTACTGTAAAGAAATTTAGGCAAATATAAAAAATAAACACATGTTGCATGCAAGACCTTTCACTTTTAAGTGTATAAAATTTTGATGCAAATAGTGATCATTATTTACTTATAAGAATTAATATATTTGTTAGAATAATATTTCTTATAGGGAACATTCCCAAAAATTAAAAAAAAAAGACACAAAAGCCCGTTTACAAATTAAGAAGGAAAAATCCAACTATTTTTGGAAAATAAGCAAAACTTATTTTTTTTAAAAAAAAACGAAAATTATTACTATTAATTCTTTTAAATTTGGGTCAAATTTTAAAGAGTAGTAATATGCATAATTTAATATTTATACGGACTTCAGTACAATCAAAAATTGAAGAAGATTTTTAACTTTGCCACATATTTTTTTGTCATTGAAGTAAGTTTATTTCATCAAGTCCCTTTTTATTGATTTTTTTTTAATATCAAAACATATTATTCAGCAGTGTGCAAAGAATTGGGTAACAGCAACATTTGCGATCCCAAAAGACGAAACAGGGATTTTTTTTAGAAAACAAGTAAAACGCGAATTCAATTGCAAGAAAAAAATACACTAGTGTTCACTCTATGCGTTTTTTGAAGGGCGGTCCGCCCTTTTTTCATCTCAATAGCGCTCTCATGTCCTTTTTTTTTTTTTTAAATGCCGCCCTCTTAAAAAAAAAATTCCGCCCCCTCTTGCCTTTTTCAGTCGACACAAGCGTTCTTGCTTCCCTAGTCCCTGTCTTTAAAAAAAGGCATCGATTAATTTTTTTGTGTTTATCAATTGGAATTAAGTGAATTATGACAGTAGAAAAACCAACTTCTTTTTAACTACACGTGTTGCATAATTGCGACGATTTCGCGGTAATTTCGAGCAAGGGGCATTCCATGAATCCTATTGGTTGCCTGTGCCCGCATATGAAATTTTTTTTTTTTTTTTTTTTTTTTTTTTTTTTTTTAATAGGAGATGGTTTGAGACCAGATTAGGTATTTTATTACCAAATTTTGGATTTAAATAGCCTTTCATCAGTTTTGTAAGGGGGACTGATTAGGGTTACTTATCGATTTGATTTTTAACGAAAATATTAATTTTTAAATGTCAAACTTTGGATTTTTTGTAGTATTTTCATAAAGAGACATGAGTTTTGTACGGGTCTTTCCTTCTAGATATGCCCCGAATCGTCGCCAATAGCTCAATATTTTTTTATTCATATAAATAAAAAGAATAACGAGTTAATTATTTTTTCTTTCAATCATTTATAAGAACCGTAAGTTTAAAAATAAACTGGCGAGTGCCAATTCTATTTTGCTCGTCACCAAAATCACTTTCGGAAATTTCTGGCAGAAGTTTATCAAATTTGATGCTTTTTTTTTGACGATTTGTTGTAATGCGGTTTTTTCAATACAAACTTTGCCACCATAACATCAGTCAGAATATGTGGCAGTCTGTTCATTGGTTAGGGATTCTTTTTTTATGTCACACGCATGATTTGGGAATTGTAACTACAGGCCACAAAATATGTGATTAAAAGATGTTTCAGTTGACTGTTTTTTCCCGGAGCTACAATTTATCAAAAACTATTCAGTGGACTTTTTCACAATTTCAAGCGATCAACAGAATAAAAAAAGTTGTTTTTTTTGTTATAAATAGTGTACACTTAGTGATCAATTCACAAGGAATGAAATATACGTACTTTATTTTCTGTTGAGAATCACACTGATTTTTATATTCTAAAGAAATAAAACATAATGTGTTTAAACAATAAAAACATGCACAAATCGAAAGACAAAATTATTTATAACTAATTAAATTACTGAATGAAAAAATAAATACAAGTATATATTGGGGTAATCAGGGGAATTTGTACAGGGGAATTACACAAAAAAGTCATGTGTTGCTTAGTGTGGGCGTTGCTGATATATTTGGAATTAATTAGAAATAAAAAAATTATATTGACAAGAATAGCACAACACAATGCCATTATATAGAGTCAACTAATTTGCTTATTAAGTATTAAAACTATAGTCAAGTATCACTTTAGATACTTTGTTTTCACTAAAACAATATTAAAATAACAAGCATCTTAAAAACATCCCTTTAAATCTATATTGGAAATTAATGTTCTAAAGTAACTGATGCTACAATTTTTATTCTGATTTTTTGTTAATGTGTACATTATGGCTTGTGAGAGTTTTATGAATATTTACGTTTGTAATTTTCAAAAAAACATGCCATATTGTATTTGCCACATTTTTATCAGGTTTTTTGGACTGTAATATCGTTAAGTTTCTTATACGGGCCAATCCCGTTATGTTTCCAAGACAACAGATATATAAACCACTGCCATCTTTATAGAAGCTGCTTGTCCAACTCGCCTCCCTTCCATTGTACTGGTTAAAAAATCTCCTGTGTGCATGAGGAACTACAGGCACGTAGGGTTTGGGGGGTTCAAACCCCTCCCATTGTAAGTAAAGTAAAAAAAAATTAAATACCGAATTACTGTAAAAATCATAAAAATAGAGATTTTAGTGGAGGGGGGGGGGGGGGGGGGCATTGTGGGCATGGGGTATTGACACCGAAACACGATGACGTCATGTTAGGTTTAATTTGAAATAAAGATAACAAAGGGAATAGATCGTCAAACGGGGTCGTAAAATAAGACTTAAAAATTACAAGACTAAGATGCTCCAAGACCACATAATTTCGTTAATCTTAAAATACTTCAATATAAGTTGCCAGTTTATTCTAAAACAAAACCATCTCCCATGTTTTCTATAACGGTTTTTAATTTATTGTTTTTGTTGGCCCGTGAAAATACCGGCTCTTTGAGTATTATCTAAATTTCGCGAAAAACAATCGAGCGTTTTTTTTTTTTACTTTTTGTACGAATCAACCCAGGTCGCAGACCAGTCGGCTCGTATCGCCTTTTTTATTTTTATTTAATTCTAAAAATAGATCAGACACTCTTTCTTTCATCAAATATGTATATGAAACTTTTTACATTAAAATGTAGTATTGCGTAATCTATAGTTCGTCTGAGCATTTTCCTTCGGTCCTGGCATTTTCAGGGTTATTTCGTAAATAAATCTTGTTTTATTACTCTTTGCGGTTCTGTTTCCGGTCGAAGCCCCCCCCCCCCCCCCCCCCCCCTGGGGAAGTTTGGAATTGCGAGTTTTAAAAATCTCTGATTTGGGAACATTTAATCCCAAAGAAATAGCAAATGAAAGCGAGGGAAGATTAAATTGCCCAACTTGTAAGATTAAACTTAAATTAGACCTCCGAACGGACACTGCATTGGACGTCGCTGCATATCGGAATATTGGCGACGGTTCGGGGCCCATCTCGAAGGAAATACCCGCCGGGAACAATGCCTTGTATGTTTGAACCATAATCAGATAACGAGGACAACACCTGGCGCCGTTAAGTTGATAAATATTTTGTTTCTTTTAGACCTTTGAATTAAAATGACCTTTACAATTTAAATTTAATTAATAGAAGTTAACATTTATTGGTAATAAGTAAATTATTTTCTCTGTATTAAATTATGTATATTTAATGTTTAATTTAAAATTAGCAGTGGCGATTGGATTGTACAATTCCATGCAATTTCGAGTGTTTTTACTTCCACTATACTTTAGATCATGTAGCCTGTATAATTTATATTATTCTTTACTAGTTTTGGTCAACTAAAACGCTTATTATATCTTTAAACTATCATACTATAAATTATCTAATTAATCGTTACCACACATATTATAAGGATTCTCAAACTTTAAATTTGTTCTCTAAATTTATTTCATAATTAAGGAGTGAGTTACTAATTTTAAAAGTACAATTATTGACAACTGTTAAAAGTAGTTAATGACAGTGATAACTGTTGCTGCCTCGATATTCAAATGCCAACGTATTCCTTTTTACTAATGAAAATTTATAAAAATTTTTGAGAAAAAAAAATTGTGGGGGGGGAGGGGGAGAAGTTTGTTGATGTTTTTTTGGGGGGGAGGGGGTTTAAGGATTCCCCCTCTAAGGGGGACCCCCCCAAAAAAACGGATTTCCTTAGGTACCTTATTCCCCCCCCCCCCTCGTGAAAGGGGTGGAGGATAAGTAAAGAAATCCGTTGCTCAGTCAGTGAACCCCCCCTCCCCCCCATGAAAAATCTATACCTACGTGCCTGTGTGAATAAGTCTATAAATTAGGTGTGGGGTACCCCGCCGCAATGAATCGTAACCTAAAAAGCGACACATGTCATATCATTACAACTTCACGTGGAATCCGCATATGGGGATAAGTGACATATAATTACGTGCACAGGTCGACAGTGAGACGTTTCGAACTTACCGATTGTTAACCCATTCTCCCCTCCAGGGCTCGCAACACTTTTTACATATGTCCCTAGGGAAATGGGACCAAACAGGTTAAAAAAAGGGACCTACAAAATTTAAATCCTCATTAAATTTTAAGTCATCAATGTGAGAGGGACAAAATTATAGGAAAAACGCAATAGAGCAAAAAGAGTTTTAAATAAAAAAAAAGTTTATATTTTCTATGTAACAATACGGGCAAGCCGCGTACTGGCAAATATCGGACATCCAACTGAACTATTTAGTTGCATGCAGCTGAAAAATTCAAATTGTATCTGTTCATTTTAGTGATTATCGGACATGTAACTATTAGACAAAATATCCTTTCGCTCTATACAGCGCTAACAACTATGTCAAATAATCGACAATTGGCGATTTTGTATGGATTGGAAAAATACGAGTTTGGGCTATTTTTCATCTTTACTTTGGCTAATTCAAATCGTTCAATTCTGAAACGTGAAAAGCACTGAGTTGAATGCAATTAAAATAATCGCCGGACATTTGCTAAGTGATTATTTAGTCACTCAGCTGATTAAAAGTTGCAGTGCAATTATTGCTTGCGCCAAGCAAATAATTTATATTCGAAATTATTCGAAGGCTGCATATATTGAGAATTATGATGGTCTTGCATTAAGTATAACTCTTCACAATTCGTTTTAAATAAATGTGCACATATTTTTCCTCCATGATTGAATGTGTTATAAGTATAAGCGCTTCGTTACTTTTGGCAAAAATAGACATATATCATATAAATCAATGCATGGACATATAACGCACATACGTTTTTTGCAGCAATTAAAATATGTTTAAGAACACACACTGAATCGTTTCGACTCCTTTCACTCGTTTTTCCAGTATTAAATAATAGAGGCGAATTCATTAGAAGAACGTTCTATCACAATCAGTTATATGATTTATGTAAAGATGTTGTACGGTTGTGTAATTACTGCAAAGGAGATCACTGCACGATATATTGATTTAGTGGTTGTGGTCCAAAGGTTGTTAATGATTGACTTCCTGATTTTGTAGAAAATGACAGAAACTGCCATAAGTTTTTTTACCTACATAAATCTTCCACGATTACAAAGAAGGAAACAGAAGTGGACCGGTCTGGGGGGATGGGGGGGTGTGTCTTCCCCTCCTGGACCCGTTAATAATTTAACCATAAGGATGAATTCAAATATGTAATCTAGTCATTTGTAAGTGTATTTGTGTAAGTGCATGTATTAAATAGTAATCGAACCAGACTTCTACTACATGAAAAAGTGCACTTTTTTAACAAAAATAGCGATAATTCAAGTGCGATGTGAGGCAGAAGATATTTTCTGATCAAAAAAATATTTTACATCGTGATTATTGATCATATTAGACACCCTCTCTGTGCTATTAGGATAACTATTTCGGAAAATATTTTTTTTACTATAATAAGTGAAAAAAGACAAATTTTACCCAAATTTAGAAATTTCAAGTGCGATGAGGAGGCAGAAGATATTATCCGATTAAAAAATTATTTTACAGTATGTCTATTGATCACACTTGTCACCCTTTCCGCACTATTAGAATTACGATATCGAAAAACAGTTTTTTCGACCCACACTATTGGACAAGCAACTTCAGTAAAGATGGCAGTGCGTATAAACAGCCGGGCAGGTGGATGACTTTGCATATGCTTCCATCTAGTGTGATATATTAACAGTAATTGTTTCAAACAATGACTCATTTAATTACATACTTAAGTTTACTTTGAAGATGGACAAATGTTCAAGAATGATTTTATTTTCTCTAGTCAATTGAATTGTCTGTGTAGGTGAAATATTAAATAACAGCTATTATAATAAATAAAATCATTATCCTTTGTATTGGTAATGCGACTATGGCAATATGTGTATAAAATAAAATATTTTTAATATATTTTCTTCAGTTTTTAACTTAGTTTATTATTAAAGTAGAACTCCAATTATCCAGATCGCTTTGCAATAAAAAAAAATCAGTAAAATCCACATTTTTTTAGCGGTGAATAATAAAATAAAGTGTGCTACTCTGGCAATACCGGATACAGAATCATTTTAATACATTATGAAAGTTCAAAATGTAGACGAAGTTGTTTTCAAAAGCATTAAATGCCATAATACTAAAGCAAAATTAGTTAATTTACTAAAAAAATAACCTTTTTTTCGAGAATTATCCGTACATTTGATTATTCAGATGGGTCTGATTCAAGTGATCTGCATAATCAAAGTTCTACTGCGTTTGACATTTCACTTCAAATCGTGTGTCAGGGAAACCTGAGCAAGGGAAGATCCTCACCACAACGGCACTCGTCGTCACGGATTCTCCTGAAGGTGAGGGAGATTCTGGTGGAGCGATGGAGCAGGGTCAGGTGGCTCCCCTCCCCCCCTTCCTCGGAGGGAGCGACGTCAGTCTTCCTGGGTGTGATGCTGGAAGAGCACAGCAATCAGTGTCAGTGGCTTAAGACAGGGGGGACACACATTGATATTGACACCTTCACTGTGGACAGTCAAATTTGTATTTATCCACACAAGTGTGACACCTGCTCAAATAACCCTCTGTGCTGTAACTATCCCAGGGGTGGTAACCGGAAAGTGTCTTTTGTCACTTATGCCATTTTGTATACATTAAATCGAAACCGGTATAGCTTTTATATGAGACAATTTAAAATATTTAACCAAAATGGGTTTTAATTAAAAATTATTCAATTTATACAAAATTTTACAAATTTGCATATGTTAATTTTTTTCAGTAAAATGTTTTTTTTCTTCAATTAACCAACACAGTGTTGCAATTTTGCACATGCGTTGTGCATGATGAAATCAATTAAGGAGGTTGATACTACTGTCAAAGGGAAATGAAATTCCTTTCATCCAAACTTTAGATTTATAATTATTTAACTACTTATTTTAAGAATGTTAATCGAAATTATTAAATTTTACAAAAACAGTTGTATAAGTTATTTGAAAAAGTTTCAAAAAGCCATGTTTTTTTAAAAGGGGAGGAGTCTTAACTAAAAAAATTAATATAAACATTTATATTAAATATTAATGAAGAAACAAATTGCAAGCCACACAAAAAGAAACAAGTCTCTTTCAAATGTCCATTGCGATTACTTAAAAAGGCAAGTGCCAAATTTCAATTTCGTGAATAAATTATATTTTGGAAAAAGATAATTCAATTACATTAGGTTATGTAAAACAAATCATGATGATATGGCAAATAATTAAAAAAAGCATTTATTTAACAAATGCAAAAGGATTGAAAGCATTTCAACGGATATTGCAGCAGAGTGTGTGTAGTGATTATCTACAATTTCAAAGTTTTCATGAGCAAAAAAATGTCTAAAAACAGCGCAAATTTGAAGTTGCATTTGTAAGGTGCAATGAAAGAGTTTTAATCATCAACTTTCGAGTGAATCATCCCCGGGTTTGACGAAAATCATTTTAAAGATACTGTATTCTTGTGAAATTCTCCGTTTTTCAAAGTAGCATTCTACGCAATACAACGAAGTGATATTTTCCAAGGATGAAATCCGCTAGACTACAAAATCATACTTTTTTTCTACAGGCGTGATATCCTTCTATTTTCACCTTGCCATATTTGCATGTTTACACTGCCCCACCAGAAATTTGGAACCTCTCCCAGTTCAATATCAATGGTTCTTCGAGGAAGGGAGAATATTGGAGGTTTAAGCATTTGCACTGAGCTCATTTTTGTGTGTTATGGTTGCATCTAATTTCTGGTTGTGACTGCGCGAAGTCAAATGATCCCGTGCCAGTACAAATTTTAATCTTTGTCATTTGACCCCATGCTATTTTGTATTGCATTTTGAGAGATCATTAGACTTTATAACACACAACCGTACTATTTTCAATTCTATAGAAAAGTTCAAAGCTAAAACAGCTATAGAAATTTTTGAAAATTTCCTTCCACATGCGCAGTACTAGGTTGTAGTTAGGTTGTAGTACCGCACGGAACGTATTAACGAAAAAAATTTTACTGAAACTTGAATACAAAATAGGACTGATTGTTTAGATATTTGTATAGAAGTGTGAGGGGTGGTGACAAACTGACCCGTGCTTCCAGAGGTAGCGGCTCTCCCCCAACATCACGAGGGCACTTCTCCTGGGCAGCAGAAGAGGGACGCCCTCCTCCTCCTCCTTCTCCGGGTGGTAGAAGTCCATGACAACCTTTGGGAGAAACTCTTTGGTCAAACTGACAGTCAAAGTTCATACAAAATATAAATTAATTTGAATAATTTTCATAATCCTGTAATTGCCACCAAAGTAGGAAAAGCTCGGAGCTACGTCAGAAGTTCAATAAGTGTTGTCAATCTATACCAGTGGGTTTCAATTCTTTTTCTCTCTCTCACCTCTTGATAAAACTCTTCATTTATGAGTTTCCCCTTCTGTCATAACACTTCTCACTCATTCCTCTACGCAAATAAAAGTTTGTTTTTGTTAGGCAGTATGTTCTTAGATTAGCTAGCAAATTAAATTAAACTCACGGGCTTTTAATTTTACTTATTAAATTCCTTATTTTATTTTAGGCGTTTTCCGTCATGACTAGGCCCTGCAAGAATGATCCTGTTTAACACATCCCCCGACATCACCCCCAGTGTTGATCCAATTGCTTTTTGAAACTACCCACTCACTCCCTTTGAATGAACAGCATCATCAAGCAAGCTATTCTATTTGTATACTTTAAGAAATGCTTGCTTGCTTCCTGCTGCTAATGCTTTCCCGATTGAATCGCAATTTGTTTAACTGGTATCCACGACCTCTCGTTCCATAGGCTTCGATTCTGTGCCTTCCACAGAAACTAATTTGAATGAGTCAAAAGGGGGTTTGTGTTCGATTGCTGATATCTAAGAAGCTGATTTTCAGATTTCAATGTGAATTGGTAAAATAAAAGTTCCCACCGGGAAGATTTTTTCCACATAATTAGAGCACAGACTTATGACAACAGACTTTTTAGACAAGTAGACTTTTTTCCACATAATTGGAGCATAGACATATTATTATGGCATATTATTTTAATCAGTGGCGGCCCGTGGTCGAAAATTTTAGTGCAGCCGAAATCATGTGAATCCCCCCTATTTTCCACAAACCGTACATAAACGGAAATTTCTTTATTATTTACTACTCAAATCAAAGTTTCCTTTCAATTTTTACGAAATGATAACATGCGACAAAAATATAAAACACTGACTTATTTTTTGAAAATTAAAGCAATCCTACTTTCTTTTAAACATGCGACCCTGTCAATTTTAATATTAACTTAAATAAAGAAACAACAGCAGGACCATAATGGTCCTAAAACAACAGCACACAGTAAATTTATGACGAAAACCATTTCCGTTTGGAGAGATTCTCGTAAGTTCACGTTTCACCCACCCATCTCCGCGTTTCACGCAACAGCCAATCAGCATACCGAAACTGAAGTGCAGCTAAAACAAGAAAACTCATTTCGGCTGTACCTTCTCACAAATCCAGTGCATTAACATGGGAGGAATCTCCGTACTACGTAGAGGTTGCCATGGCAACGATGCAGCCGATTTCGAATTTCGCTTTTTGGGCTGCAGTTGTGATTGAATGGAGTTTTTTCCCCTCCTGAATTGTGAATTACGGTAACAGGCTTGCTTTTATTTATCGGAGATTTTGTTTACTACCGTAGAAATTTCATTTTCAGTTTTAATCTTCATTTAAGAAAATTAGTAAAATATCTGATTTTAGTTTTAAAATACACTAATAAATTTAGGTGCAGCCCGGCTGTACTTGCTGTAGTGGGCGAGCCGCCACTGATTTTAATTAACTGTTGTGAAGAATGGGTATTTTTTCCTAGTGTAGAGAATATAACGAATACCAGAAACAAAATGACAAAGTATAATAGGATTAACTTACTTAATAATAGGATTAAAAATTAACTTATAGTAGAATTAAAAATTAAAAAGCTTGAAAATTTTGATACAGTGCCTTCTTTTGCAAATTTAATTTGTAAAAATTCCATAATAGGCTAACTTTTGTCTAAAATGAAAAACTACAATCATTCTGACCCCATAGTAACCTTTAAATAGTAATATATATTAAGCAAAATGATTATTGAAATAGAAAAATATTTTTATATATTTAGCATTTTCCCCATTTAAAGTTTTTTAATTGAAGCATTAAGTTAAAAATGAGTATAAAAATAGGTTTAACAGAATAGAAAAATCTTGCCATTCAACTAATAATTTAAAGTAAAAATCTGTCTTCTATTAAACTCAAGATATTTCCCCTGAAGTCGTTTAATCAATCTTTCCTCTTATAAAATGGATATACAGGGGTGTTGCACAGCTTCATGCATTTGGAGTAGAGTTTGGAGCAGGTAAAATAGAAATTTGGAGCAGCTAAAATTGAAATTTGGAGTATCAAAAATGTTATTTGGAGCGGATAAAATTAAAATTTAGTACAGAATAAAGCTTTTACAAATACAAATAATGTCGACCAACTACAGGCTCTAGGCCCAGCAAGGTTGGTCCTGTCAATCCATCATCCTCACGATTCCCCAATGCCGATCCAATTGTTTTTTAAAACCACTCACCCCTGAAGAATTAACAACATACTCAGGCAAACCATTCCATTTGTCAATAACCCAATTAAAAAAATAATGCTTTCTAACATCCCGATTAAGCTGTGACTTGTATAATTTAAATCCATGACCTCTAGTCACATTGGCAATATTAAATTCTAATCCCGCCACATCTCCCAATTTGATAAATTTGAATAACTGAATAAGATCCCCTCTAATCCTTCTCTCCTCGAGTGTATACATATTTAAAGTTCTAAGCCTTTCTTCATAATTCATTCCTGAAGTACCCTGAATCAATTTTGTAGCTCTATGTTGAACCCGTTCTAATAAATCAATATCCTTTTTGAGATAAGGTGACCAGAATTGTACTGCATACTCTAGATGGGGCCTAGTCAAACTCCTATATAGTGGTAAAATTACGTCCTTCGATTTAGATGATACATTTCTTTTAATAAATCCCAGCATTCTATTCGCCTTCTTACTGGCTGTCCCACAATGGTGTCCCCATTTAAAATCCCTACTTACTGAAACGCCAAGATCACTAACAATGTCACTGGCACTAATCTCAGAACTTTGCAGATAATAAGAAGCCTTTTTATTTTTAAGTCCCATGTGCAAGACCTGACATTTTTTAATATTAAATGACATACCCCAACAAACAGCCCATTCGGAAATTTTAGTTAAATCGACCTGCAATTGCTCTACCTGTTCTATGCTATTTACGGTGCCCATGATTTTTAAGTCATCTGCAAAGATGCTAACTCTACTTGTAACGTTCTTACTAATATCATCAATAAAAATAATGAACAACAATGGCCCCAATACAGAACCCTGTGGAACTCCGCTTTTGACTTCTACCCATCGAGAGTATTTTCCCTTAATTTGTACTCTTTGCTTTCTACCTGTTAGCCAGTTTCTTATCCATTCGAGAATATTGCCCCGAATCCCAATCCTATCTAACTTATACAGCAGAGCTTCATGCGGAACCTTGTCAAAAGCTTTCTGAAAATCGATATAAACTATATCCACACTGTTTCCACCATCCAAATCTTTAGTAACTCCATCATAAAATTGTAATAGATTAGTAACACTTTGGGGTTGGGGGGGACTTTTGGGTGTAGTTAAATTACAAAATTCTCATGTACCCCATGAATTAGAATATAACCCAAGAAAACTAAGGCTCTACGTCACGTCCTAACAATATAAAAATTTCGATATACACGGAAGTTTTTATTGCATCAAAATTGTTATTTCGAGAGATATGATTAAAAGTTTAAGAAATTGTTAAGAATTTAACATTACGAGTTCTAAACTTTCGATACTCATAATTGAAAAACTACTTGACCTCGACTTGTAAATTGATATCCAATGATACATTTTATCGTAGATTCTAAATATTAAGTCAAAATTGGGTGTGGCTATTGAAATTTTAAAGTTGGTGCAGATTTAAATAGGAAGATAATCCCTTATGCAACTTTTTTGTATATGAATGTGTAGTAGACTTTATTCCTTACAAAATGGTATATTAAGTTTACCCCTACAATTAAAACTGGCCTAAAAATAAAGGGTGGTTCGTTTATTCCCCCCCCCCCCCCCCCCCGACTGTACATGTAAAAGAAAAAGTATAATGTACCCTAATTTGTTTAACTTTAATATATCCCCAAGATCGAAAATAAAATGTTTTCTAAAAGGTAAAGTCAAGAATACTCCAAAGTATAAAGTTTAACTAAGAAAAAAGTACCCTCAAAACGAAAATTATCATGTACTCTTCAAGTTTAAAGTACAATGTACCCATAAAAATATAAGTGTAATATGTCTTCACAAATGATAGATTAGAGATATGCCAAATAATGTAACTTTGCAATGAAATAAATGTACTTCATAAAAGTCCATTGCCCCATTACTATCAGAATATTTTAAAGAAGTTTGCAATAACCCCCCCTTCCCCCCTAAGCAAGTCTACAGAAATCAAGAAATAGGGATGAGCTTAGCAGTTACTCTAAAATAACGGTAGTTATTATGATATTATTGACAAATAACAGTTACTTTTAACTGTTACTTAGATATTTTTCAGGGGGGGGGGGGGGGTAAAATATGTGTTTGACCTAAATCACTCAAAGAAGATTCTGTAAATGGAAAATGTAATACATATACAATTACAAAAATAACATTAAATTATAATTTTTATATTGCGTTAAGTAACTTTTTTTAAAACTATTTTTAAAAACATTATTTCTTAGACAGTTTTTTTAAAAACTTATTTACTTTCTGTCAAAAATATGTACATGATATCTTTGCGAATATATCTTTTAAAGGCCAAGAAATACTCAACACTGCAGCAAAAACTAAATTTGCTCAAACGTGCTCGAACTAGTTAAATAAACTCTGAGTTCAAGCACACACATCCGCACTACAAAGACATTGTATACCGTAATAGCTGTACGTTTTGAAATTAAACTTGCATCGGGACGCTATTCAATGATAAGCATGATGGATTTATTGTTAAATTATCAGATAAAGGAAGGTTAACCCTTATGCTTAATTACTTCCGACTTTGGAAAAGTAAAATAAAAATTTGTTTAAAATATCTTTTTCTAAAAGTTAAGGATATTAAGAGTTTTCCCATTCCCCCTCTGTCACACGAACACACAAATTATCCTAGATAGTTGAATAAAAACCACACCAGAAACATTATATGAAAACCCCTCCCTGAAAGCATTATATGTACATGTACATTAATGTACATTATATGTACAAGAAACATTATATGTATACCCCTGAGGAATATCCACGTTTTTTTTAGAAAAACATGGATATTCCTCGCCTTCAATCCTTCATCCGAAAATGCAAAGAGGCAATGATCACCCAAGAACCTCTGCATAATTAATCACAGATTTAAGTTGATCGCAATTAATGTCATGACGAACGCCCACCTTACCGAAGAATAACAACCATTTGAAAACTGAATCAAACCTCCCCGACGCGAAATGAACTCTGCTATCCTTCCCGCAAGACAACATCAGTAAAATATCCTGACTCAGATAAAAGATATATCTAAAAAATATATATAGTTTAAACCAATGATTTTTATCGTAATAATATTTTATCTTAAAAGTATCAAGGAAGGGTTTGAATCGTTTTCAATCGTTCGTTAAATTTGGACATGTGCCAATAACGAAGCAAACAATATTTAATCCAGCTCATTATTGCGATATCAGAGGAATTTTATATTGTATCGAAGAACAAAATTGTTTCAATTAAGGCCGTCTAAAAAGTTGTAGCAAATAGTTCTTCTGTTGCGGTTCTTTTTTAGTAAATTTTTTTTTTAATATTTTTTTTTTGACTTGTTCTTTTTGACGGTTTCTGCGTTTCTGATCAAATTAAACAGCGGATCTTTAACTGTTATTCTAATCCCGCTCATCCCTATTAAGAAATGAGCAAATTATGAATATATTATAGATACAAATTAAGTAGAGGGCCGTATTTATAGAAGAGTAATAATTGTATTCTATACATAGTCATAAAATTAAAATTGGGGGCGAAGTTATTAAATAGTTGCAGGTTTTGGCTAAAAATCAGTGTTTTGGAGCAGAAATCGCTAATTAGTGCAGTTTGGAGCAATTTGTGCAGACGCAACATCCCTGAATATAGAAAACTAGACATTTGTATGTAACTCACATATGGGAAATTTCATTTACAGAAGATAACATAAATATTTTCATTAAAATTACATGTATTAATATACATTGATAAATTAATAATTTTAAAAACTAAATAGTTTATTTTTGCAAAATGTTATTTTGCTTGTTATTGGTGTTGCTTTTATTTGACCTATCAAAAAAGTCAATAAAAGCTTTGAAAAACAAAAACAAACATTATTAAAGCATGAGTTACAGTATTTTTCAAAATATAAATAGTGAAAATTAAAATAGTTTTTTTTTTAAATATCCCTGAAGAGCCCTCCAAAAAATATCAAAGTTATAAATAACTTTGTATTGAATTTTGTTGCCAAAGCTTAGTACTTTTCAGAAAAATATATTGTTTCTTTTCATTTGTAACTTTTAAACTGTGAAGCAGATATACTTGTAAACATTTCAAAATTGTAATTCATATGATTTTTCGTTAGAACAAATTTGCATAAATTATGCTGCATAGCAGTAAAAAAGTTAGTAATTTTATTTGTCAAACATGAAAAGTAACTATTTTTCCAAAAAAAAAAACTTCAACTAACAAAAGTGTGTGTTTATCAATTGTTTCATTACTAAACTTGTAGCATTTTTACTTACTATACATGCAAATTCATCAGCTAATTAAAAAAAACATTAACACACACAAAAACATTTAATAAAATAACAATTTAAACTATGTTTTGTGTGAAGGAATTTATTATTTTTTAGGTTTTTAAGACTGTTTTACTTTTGCAAGAGCTAGTTTGTTTAAAAAAGATAAATACATTGTAAACTGTATAATTTTATAAGCCTACAAAATGGTTACCTAAAATACGTACCTTGTACGGTAAATCGGTACAAATTGGCAGGTATAGGTTAATGTAAATTTTTTTGGACAATTTTTATATGACTTATTAAAAAAAATATATTAGTAAGTTGGAATCGTGAATTTTTTTAGAGTATGTGAAAGTGTACCTGAGAGCCCAAACTGAGAGACACGATCCCATCTTCAAATACGGAATGAGTGTCTACGTGGGGAGGAATTCCTGAAATAAAAACAATGCAATGTTATGACTAAGTGTAAAATAGAATATCTTGTGCTATACTTTATTTGCAAAAATTGATCTATTATTGCTTATTTGATATATCAGATAATTTATGGAAGTTACAAAAACATTACATTTCACAGATAGATTGGGATTTTGGTTATGTATTTCACAATACAGAACTGCTTATGGTAGAAAACTAATTTTTTATAACTTAAAATACCCATAGCGGACATGCTACTTTTACCAAAGAATAATTTTATTACACATGCAAATTTGATTGGCTGCTCAGGACTGTCTTAACTTTTTGGTACTATATGTAAATCATATTAATTTGCATAATTAATGTTTAGATATTGCAAATCCTTCCTTATGCAAAGAATATTTTGTACCCATTAATGCACCTTTCACTGTTTATACTTCCCATTTCCTAATTTTAATGTTCAATTGAGTTGTTCTTAATTTCTTGGGCAATTTGATGAATTTTTAAAAACAAAAACATTAAAAATATACTTGGCGATCTTATTTCACAACTAAACACAATAAGAACATTTCCCAATACCCAAAGTTATGTCTTATTGTGATTAATCATTTCAAGTGTGATTTTCAAAGTGATATCCTGCTTATACGTATTAAACTGTAACCTTGTTATTTGGTCTTAATTCACATCCTTTTAGACAAACCCAATGTTTCACATAGACCTAAGAAGTGTCATCCCCTTCCAATAATGAAGAGTGGACAGCATTAAATTGAGTTTCTTTATATCTTTGTTTCACAAAACAAATTGATTTCTTCAAATAGCAAAATATCTGAATGGTAATAAACAAACACCAATGAAAGATTGTGAAGGGGCCACATAAAATACATAATTCATTCCAACCATCCAATTTTAAAGTGACTATTGCAGAGCAGACATTTTTAAAAAACGAATCTTATCGTAACTGATTCGTCTAACAGGAATAACTCACCTTGTCCGGGGGAGTAGTGGTTGACGGTGAGCTGGTCGGGAACTTTATGCAGGTGCCCCAGAGCTACCAGCCTCTCCAGGTGTGGGAGACAAGCGTCAGGAATCCCCTGCTCCAGCTTTTTGTTCCTGTCCACGTTGTTGCTCCCGTACACAAACTCATAACCGTAGTGCTTCACCTTCCGATGCTTCAAAAGGGCCTTCTCTGTGAAAATAAATTGGACTCTAAACATCAAACACAACATTTGTAAATTTAATAAGTTTTTTTTTTTTTAATAAGAAAAGTATATTTATTTTAAGAACATATATTTTTATGAATTGTCAATGATCTAAAACATTTGTTAACTTAAATATCAAAATTCTACGGCGTGATCTTGTTTTTAATACTTATAAAAAGCGAAAATTGGATGCAAATTTAAAATTCTGTAATTATGAAGCTCATATTAATTTAGGTTTAGAAATAAAAGTGACTAAAATGTAGATGAATTTCTATGCTTCATGGAACCACATGTTTAAAAGGCCCAAAAAACGCTACCATAAGGACAATTTTAGTAAGTTTATTAGGTCATCAGGGCTAAAAAAGTTTTTAGGTTCCACAAAGGATGATGAATAAAGGATGCCGTGAAAATATTTTTTTATATTTGAAAGCTTCCTTATAAACAACAGATGAAGGTACTTAAAAAATAACTAATATTCGAATCAGGACATATTACTGACAAGAACAAGCAAACTTTAATAAAAATGAACACTAATTTAAAATTCAGATCAAAATGGCATAATACTTTTATCTATGTGGCCGATATAACATTTACAATACAGGCAAAGGCACTATGTGATCTCAATTTAAAATGCAGTTTAAAACATTCTTCTACAGAAGGTGCTTTAAAAGGACATTCTATTTGTCTATTACTATAATGGAATTGTTTGTATCAGAAACCTCCTAACTGCTGTTGAGTTAACATTACACTTATGGGGTTCCTGAAATAAGTGAATCAATTGTTCACATTATATTTGTTTAAGTTTCACAAATGGCCTCGAAAATGGGTACTTCGAGAATGAGCTATGGAGACAGACTAGGAACTCTAAACATATGCACTCGAAAAGAGGACCAAATGGATAATTCTTGTAGGTTTTGACAGAGTGGGTAGTTTTAAAAGGCAATTGGATCGGCATTGGGGATTGTTGGGACGTGCAAAACAGAACCAACCTTTGCTGGGCTGGGAGCCTGTAATTGGTCGTTACTATTTGTATTTGTAGAATATTTTTGTTAATCGAGGATTAAAAGAAGAAAATCCGATTTAAGTTTAGTTTCACAAAACATTAATTTAACCATGTATTACAGTAGTTATTTTTCCTAGACTTATTAGGAATAATAGCATACGCAACTGTACCCTCTTTCACGTCTTCACAATGGATGACTGCCATTAACTGAGCCTCTTCTTCTTCACTTATGAAGTCTTTCAGCAAAACGAGACCAGAGGGCCACGCCCCCTCGCTCACTGGGAGCTGGGGCATGTCGGAATCTATAAACAAAAATACAAACTATTAGATAATTTCATATTTGACAAACTTTTTGAACAACCCAAACTAAGAGACTGTGCAAAACCAACAGTTAGTCTAAGTCAGAAAAGGGGATATTTTTTATTCTAAGAACGGAACACAGACATGTGATCAGTCAAACAAAAAATTAGCTAACATTTTATTTCCACGGTGACTGACAAGCATATTACATAGGGGACATTCATCTATTACATCATATACCCTTGGGGGGGGGGGGGGGGGTCCTATGATGTATGACTGTGGTGCAACATGGGGTGAGGGTCTCAGTGATAACATTATAGCATCAGTAGTTATGTTATAGATAAAAATACTAACATTTGTTTCACTAACCTTGATATGAGTCACATTTGTTTTATAAAACCTACCTTCTCTTTCTACAGGTGTGTGTGGTAAAACACACTGAGTGGTAGTTTTTGAAGTGCAAAAAATTATCATGACATGATAATGTTTGTGTGGGGGTGTGATTAATGTTGCAACATGTGACATGGAGGAGTGGGTAAAAATAGATGAAAAATAATGTGGAGTAATAATCCTTAACTTCAGTTTTCCAGCAAACTTTTAACAAGAAAAATTAACTGACTGAGACCATCGAAAACCAACCCTTAGTCTAAGTTACAAAAGGGCATAGTTTGTCATTTCTAAGAATAGGAAATCAGACACACAACTGAAAAGGTAACTGATCAGGTTTGAATCCTGGATAAGAAATACAAGTTGCTGTACATTGTTGTTACAAATGATGCTGCATTTTTTTAGTTATCCTTCCTAAGCAACAATTTATTCCTGGGAAAATATTGCTGAATGCGAATTTCAGATAGTAGGTCTGAACAATGTATACGTATATTGCGAAAATACTAGTATGAACACAACATCTCAATAGCAATTTTGTAATTTTCATGTCGATCACATATCTAAAAGATTGATGCATTGTTTCATTCTAAAGTTTCTGCCAGAATCTGTTCAATAAATCCTGGACGGTCGCAGTCTCATGCAGTTTTAAAATGCCTTTGATTAATTGCGGGAGAGTGGAAATATTTGCTCTTCTAAATACAATGTGCTTAATAGTTTTTATTTAGATGCAAGTATCACAGATTTCTTTTAAATTGCATAGTAACCATTTTAATACCTATTGTGAAGTATCGATATGATATATATTTGATTTGGAATGTATCACAGTGTGAAAATATCAACCTTGCCTAAGCTTATTAGGAAGTGCCCAATGTCATAAATTAAAAATTGATACTTCATCAAAAATTACTATGGGAATGATAAGAATGAGCCAAATAGCTAGTTAATAATAATAAAGCAATTATTAATAAAACTAAACAAATATACACTCTTATGAAAAAACTTTTTTCCTCACTTGCAATGTAGGCCAGGTACAGGACATGTCCTGAATCCAGCTTCTGTCCATTGATGGCGTGCATTGCGCTGATTGCATCCGCCTTCTGGTGGTACGAGAGGAAGGAGTAGGGCTCCCCACGGATCATAACAATGTTCTCCAGCTCTCCAAAAGGGCCAAAGATGCCCAACAGGAACTCTCTTGTGAGGCCACAGCCGAAACCTCCATTGCCCACGAAAAGACTCTGAAAGAAGCAACAGCAATCAATGTTACTGAAAGGACAGTAGGGTACGCCCATTGTTACTCTTGTGACTATCAGAGAAAATTTTCATAAAAACTAACAATTTCAGCATGGCAACAAAATTCTGTAAAAAAAAGTTCCCTGATGATGTCAAGAGGATGCTGATGGGGCTGTAGCCCCCCCCCCCCCCCCCCCCCCTTGTCGGGGAAGGCTAGCCTGTCTGGCGGGGGAAATTATGAAGTTCATCAGGGGGAAAGTGTTATTTTAATTGTTGAGATAAAATATTTTTGAAACATTTCATGAAATTTGATTTTTTGAATGAAATGGATCTAGGTTATAATCTTGACACACGGAAATCTTGACAGCAAAGGCCTATCGTGGCCGAATGTTTAGAGGCTCGAACTAGAATCCGATGAGACCAAGTTTGATACAGAACATGCGTGTTTGGGAAGCGACATGCAGCGATTTTTGTATCAGTTGTCAAATTCGTTCCTTTTACAACCAAAAAAAAACGCCCGTGTATAAGGGATTGGTGTACGTTAAATCTGATCGTGATCTACTGTCCTGACGCCTATTGAAATTTTATAGGGTAAAATATGAGGTTTTGAACTCGTTATCTGACCATGGTTCAGAAATACTGGGCAGTGTTCCTGGGAGACACAAGAGAAAGAGAAATTACCTGACTACCTAACCCAGTTATTAATGCAGCAAATAGCACACAATATTTGCAGTAGAATTCGCCTTTCCGCTCATCAAAACTCACCATAGCAAAATGAGGTTGTTTTTTCTTCCTTCACTCTCAGAATTTCAGAGCCACTGAACTTCTAATTTCTACCAAGAATTTGTTACCTCCCTTTCCCTTAAAACTGTTAACGAATAACCTACTCAGATGATACAACAAAGGGTTTCAGGCAAAATTGCTGTTTATAAACACTTGCAGCGTGTCCAAGGTCATCTTGATAGTGGGATGTGTAGCCCCTTTCCTCCCACAGCCCCCAAAAAGAGAGTCATAAAACTTGATCTTCCCCCAAGACTACCTGGAAACTCAAACTATGAGAGGCTATAGCCTCTGTTAGCCGTTATTTTACAAAACAAATTTTTAAAGAAAAAACATTACTTCTTGACAAAATTTTTTTTAGTCGTAACCTTAGGGGGAGGAGGGTTGAGCCCCTATGTAAATCCGCCACTGGCTATATTGCAATTTCTCGGCTCCTTTGCATTCTGCTACTGAAAAGAATTCTTCCTTGTCTTCATCATCAGTATCACTTGCAGTTTTCCCTGTTTGCTTTATAAAATATTAACTCTTTGTAGGAATTATCTTGAGTCTGGCCCCCTTTAGTTTCCACTAACCATAAATGGTCAGTGATGGATAGTGGAATTTTTGGTAGCTTCGACAAACTGCATTGTTTTCTTCACTATGCAGTTTCCCCCAGAATAATATGGAAATGGATTCTTTGGGTTTTATTTCTTCATTTGGTACATAAAGTATATTTACCTTGGTTGCACCACGAACAAGTTCTGCAAAATTTGCATCTTTTTGTACAATTGCTTTTTTACCATGCACTTCATTTCATACATATAACTTAAAAACAGCACCGATTCCATCTACAACACTGTTATCATAAGCTTTTGAACAAAAGGTCCATTAAAACTTTTAAAATTTAAGTTTGATTTAATAGTTGACATATTTGCAAAGTTGCATTTTTGTTTAAATTGGCCTGCGCAAACATCAGAAAAAACTGGATACACTTTTGAGTGATGCATTCATATTGGAGATGCTGCTTTAAAATATTATGCAAACACATTTACAGCAAATCTATCTTTTTAAGATATATAGTATTTCTATGATATCTTTTCAAAATGCGCATATGAAAAACACACTGAAACTGTAACTCTGTGTTTCATAAGTAGTGTATTAAGCCAGGTCCGTCAAAATTAAATTTATTAGAAAAGTTGTAGAAAGCAAAAAATAAGAACTAAAACTGTGGCTATATATAAAATTGGGTTGGGATTTACAATCGTAACTCTTTACTTAAAATTGTATATAAATATGAAATATTCGCTTACATTTGAAGGATCTGCAATTGTTTTAATATTTCGATGTTTAAAAAGAATCTCCGCACATCGCTTCATTTTTCGACTGATCTTTCTCCGAGTTTTTTCATCCATGTCAAGATCGAACAACAAAACACTCACTGCAATAGTTTATCACACTGATAATTCAATTAAGAATAAAAAAAACCCTTTAAAGGTACAGGTACTGACTAATTGGCTGAATAAAAGTTACAATTTCCACACCACATTTTCAAAACCAGATTACCAAAACAAATTTAATATAAGAGTTGTTTGATTGCTGCTTCAATTTAAATAATAAAAAATTTAGATTTTAAGAAATTTTTAATATGTATGGATCAATATTGATATCAGTTATAGCTATATCAAGATATCCTCAAGTTAGCTAATTAATCAAGTTATTATCGCTGTAGAGTTAAATGTTCAGGTTCCCGAGAACTTCAGGTTTTGGTTTATTTCATTAACGTCTCACTATAGCTGCACATTGGGATAAGGATGACGGTTCGAGGCCTATCTCGAAGGTAAAACCCAGGAACAATGCCTCATATTTTTAACCATGGGAAGATGATGAGGACAACAGATGGCTACCGAGAACTTCAGGCAATGCCGAACTGGATTGCGTGCAGTCCGAGGCATTGCTTCAGGAACACGACAATGGTAGCCAATCCGGTCATCACTGTCGTTCCAAACCAGAACGATGGCTAACCTTCTCCCTTAAAACCATAATAAAATTTTACAATAACATTGCATTTAAAAAGTTTCGTTAATTGAAAACTTAAGAGAAAATGAATTTCTCTGCTGCGAAAAGAATTATACCATGTGCGAGTGTGTTGAAACCTGGTAAATTAATTTGCATTAAGTAATAGGTTGTTTTTAAAATATCTTTATAAAATCTTTTTTCCAGTAAAAAACATTTATTATAATTAGTCTTTTAATAAGTATATATAAGTCGCGTAATCAATGATTGCGCCGCCGTACATAACCAAAACTTATGCGTTAACACTAAATGGAATCATTTGATAAATCGAATAATGCTCTATTAATAGTTTTGCATCATGTATAGCTTTTGTTCTTTTTCTAGCTAGAGTTTTATTTTTTGTAAAATTGGTTGTGCACTAAACTAATTTGTTGAAAATGTATTATTATTTGGCCAAGTGCAAGATGTTTCCTGCATGTTATTGAACATTAAAAATGCCATTCTTGCTTTCATTCGCTTTTTCTTTATCTGACTCCAATTCATTAAAAGTATGACATCACTTGGGGCATCCACATATTTTATTAGTTCTTGGCACCCGAGTGACTATAAATCACCAAAATAATGTTCAATTTTTTCTTCTCTATATTCTTCAAAATAACAGAGAACAACATATTCTTGAGTTTAAAAAGTTATTTTCTCACAAACAAGATTATTTTTTTTTGTCATCTAGAAACACCAAGTATATGAAGGGGGATCTAAAAATTTCTTCAGTTTGAAATTCCTCACAACCCCCTGTTATTTTAAAAATGTTATGCAAATGTCATAAACCACTAAATAAGTGTTTGATATACCAAAATTAATATTCATGAATATTTTGTTTGTATTTTTATAATTATCCATTCTTGTGGTGGTCCTAATTTTTTATCAGCATTTCTTGACAGTTTTGTGGCTTGGTTGGTCGGGCTTCTGCCATTCTGACATAAGTTGAAGATCTGTATGGAAATTCTCGGCAGCCAGCCAGTGCGCCCACTCAAATTATACCTCTCAGTCTTTCTTTCTCTTGCTGTCATTGTTTTTAAGTGTGCATTGGTATGTTTCCACCAGTGATAGCCAAGTTTCGGTATTTAGCGAGATCATGTTCCAAGGAAGCTTCTATACTATACTTGTGTCTGTGTAGATGTCCTCTCGCCATGCAGTATCTGTTCCTCATACTTTTCGTATCTATTGCTTCTGACATAAGTTGAAGATCTTTATGGAAATTCTCGGCAGCCAGCCAGTGCGCACACTCGAAAATTATATTTATTACTGGTCGGTTCATACCTCTCAGTCTTTCCCTCTCTTGCCGTCATTGATTTTAAGTGTGCATTGGTATGTTTCCACCAGCGATAGCCAAGTTTCGGAATCTAGCGGGATCATGTTCCAAGGAAGCTTCTATACTATACTTGTGTCTGTGTAGATGTCCTCTCGCCATGCAGTATCTGTTCCTCATACTTTTCGTATCCATTGCTTCCCGCAACTTGAGCTACAGAGCACCTAGGTATTTGCCCCTTTTTGTATGTAGTACATGGTCAGATGCCCAGTGTTCATTGTCATATTTATATATTCTTTTAAGTGAATAAACCTAATAGAAACTCTGTCTTCATTGATGAATAGCCTCTCTCACCCTAATTGTAAACAGAGCATTCTAAAGAACACCTTTTTAAAAGAACGGAATGTTCCAGAAAAAGAGCTTTCAAACATGTTCCTTGAGTGCAAAGGGGATAAATCATATGCATTTCTGAGAAAACTGGGGAAACGATGCTTAGGGTGTTAGTTGTTATTTGTAATGTGTTTCGTTCCATCTATGAAAATGGGGAACAGATGTAGTATAGGACATTTGTCGCGGATTTTTTTTTGGCGACAAAAAATTACCGTTAAACATAGCAAAGAGTTGCCAGATGGAAAGTCGCCACAAGAATCGGAAAATACCAACAATGTCTGGTGGGGTTGCCATACTATAAATTTATCGCCCCTATAAAACACGCAAAAAAAAACCTCGCGTGCCGAATGTCCATACTACATCTGTACCGAGAACGGAAGGATGTGTAATTCGGCGCTTTTGGGAAAGGAAGGAGGGTTTTGCATTAATCACTCAGTTCTCGCTTTCTGCAGCAATCTATATATAGATCGCTGAGGGTGCTTTTTTGCCCGGATATTTTTACTTTTAAAGTGTGGGTGTTGGTGTTATTTTGCCTAATGCGCTGTTGCATTTGAATAAGTATTGTCATAGCTATTTTGTTGATTATATATAGTGTTAAAAATATATATGAGCATTATTTGTAAATATCTGAATTAAATTAACTGAATATAGTTTTTGCCTGTACATATTTTTGGCAGAAAGTAAATAACTTTAATTTTTTAGAGCATATAGAAAAACCATCTTTTCTGTAATTAAATCAATTGTTTAAAAATTTGTCATGAAAAAAATTTATTATTACTTTTTAAAAAAAAAAAACTGGATGAATTCAATAGAAAAATCAATTTCAAATTTATTTAATTCTAATGGTTTTTTTTTAACATTTAAAACAATTTTATATACTATTTATTTAAAATAAAGCATGAAATAATGCTCTTAACATTAAATTATATTGTACTGTCAAAGAAAATGTGTTTAAAATATATTTTTTTGTAAAACAAGCATTTTTTTTACATGATTTTTTGTTTTTTCGTTAGTTTGAATTAAACACGTATATACTCCTCTTAAATTCTCCTTTAATATACTCCTTAACATTCGTTTTGACTTCAGCTCCACTTATATACTCCTTTCTAAAAAAAATACCTAAATAACAGTTAAAAGAAATTGTTATTTATCAATAATATCGTAATAACTGCTGTTGTTTCAGAGTAACTGTTAAGCCTAATACATAGTTACATTTGTATCTCATAGATGGTAACTGTAACCTTCTCAAACCTAGGAGCAAATTATGAAATATCCTATATACAGTCGAACCTCATTAAGACAAACTCGATAGGAGCTTTAAATTTTTTTAGTTCACATTAATAGATAAGAAAAAAATCTGGTGGAACTGAATTAAAGCACAGTCAGAACGGTTTTACATGAAGCATCATTTCAGCAAATTGCAGAAATAAGGATTGGTTACTAATAACAAAACCTTGCCAACAGGAGACAGATAGGATAAATGAAATTAAACTTTTCAGCATTTCTAAATTCGCAACAATTAACGTCTTTGATTTTCTGGTTGGATTGTTATTCATTAGGAATCAATTGGTTCATTTTGTTCTGAGAATTTCGTTATTTTTCAGCAATGGCTAGTCAAAGAAATCTATAAAATTCCCTATTAACAAGTATGGTTTGAATGGAAGAGTTCTTGAAAATTTGTTCTTCGTATCCGACATTATCCAATTAAGAGTTAAGACGCTAAAAGACGTGGACTACATATGTTGTTTGTCTAATCAGTAATTCATAATGACGAATTATCGGAAATAACCTTACGGTGTGTCGACCGGAGATCCTTACACTTTCATCGAATTAAGTCTAATAAATAGAATTATGTTAGCGAGGTTTAAGTTTAACTAAGAAGTTACTAATTAATTGATGGGGGTTGGGGGCCCTAAGGCTAAACGCAAGTTTTTTTTAGTAAATCTAAAAAATAATATCAGTAGTTGGGTGTGTGTAAGAAATAAGTTGAGACACAGAATGCTTTGTGATACATGTTTTATTATTATAAGATGCAAATACACAATATTGAGGACAATAATATAACATGGGTACTTGCGGAGGAGCAGCTGTCGAGTTTGACAAGCAGGTCTATGAGGGTCTTACCATGTAGGGTTGTGATGAATCGTACGGGGTCTTTTGTGTTTCTGGTTTACTGTATGGTCGTAGTTAGTGATATCCTTTAGGTGTTGTGAGTCTGAGTTATCTAGCGCCATGTTGTAATTGTGTGAGATAGTTAATATCACTGTGTCAATGGTGTCCATTTTGAGATCGTTATGTAGAAGGGTGTTTCCGACGTATCTCTCGGCGCATTCGTTTTTCCTTCTGAGGGCTTTGTTTAGAAATGTTCGAAGTTTCTGTCCGTGTGTTCTTCGGACTGCAGCCCAGGCCGGACAGGCATACAGCAGAACTCGTCTGATCATAGTTTTATAGAGTATTACTTTGTTTGTAAGTGTCATTTTAGAATTATTCCCAATTATGTGATTTAAGCTTATGCTTGCACCAGTCGCTTTTGCGAGAGTTTGTTGAATGTGTTCTTTAACTAAGTTTCTTAACTAAGTTTACTGTCTAGGTGTACTCCTAAGTATTTAGTGTGGTGTTCTCTCAATACGAATTAATGAGGTTCGGCTCACTATATATGCCCCAATATAAATTCTTAAAATAATTATTTAGTGAATGGTGATTGTTGACGCTGCTTTCTCATCCTTCCCCACAGTCCTCCCCTCCCTGACGTTTGAGCGTCACCTGGGACGTGGTGTGAGCCAGAACCGCAGGCAGAGGCCCCGCGCCCCAGGTCTCAAGAGGCCGGAAGGAGAGTACGTGAGGAGAGGGGAAATCATCCTGAACCAGTTCTACCTCAACTTCCATCCAGGACTGAACGTAGGTGGTCCGTCTAGGAGACGCGGTGCCTCCAAATTATTGTTGTCCATTGCCAAATTATTGTCATGTACGATTATAATTTACGCATCGTATTGATGGCCATGGCCAGTGAACTCCAAATTCCGAACTCACGAATTTAAGTTTACTTATAAATTCGGCTCGATAACCTTGATTCTCGGTGTTGCATTTGCTAAAATTTTTAATTTAAAACTCGAAATTCTCAATTTTTAGGGTTTTTCAAATTATTGGGAGGATCGAAGGCCCGGGCTCGATTGTAAAGGTTAATCTTAGAAGAATTTCACCATAAGCGGAACGAGCGGCAGTAGTGAATCCATCTGTCCCACGAGGCATTGCTGTTCAAGTTGGAAAGGTTAGGGATTGGGGGTGAAATTTTACAATGGATAAGGAATTGGTTAATTGGTAGGAGTCAGCGGGTGCAAATTAAAGGTAATTACTCTCAGTGGGCAGAAGTTAAAAGTGGAGTACCACAGGGTTCTGTGTTAGGTCCACTTTTATTTATTATTTTTATTGATGATATCAGTTGGGAGATTGGGAGCAAGGTCAGCATCTTTGCAGATGATTTAAAAATTATGAGGACTGTGAATTCTGGGGAACAAATAGAGCAATTACAAGGTGATTTAACAAAAATATCAGAATGGGCTGTTAAATGGGGTATGTCTTTTAATATCAGTAAATGTCAAGTGTTGCACATGGGTATCAAAAATAGTAAGGCTGCATATGTTTTACAGGGTGCAGAAATCAAAAATAGTGAGATTGTAAGCGATCTGGGTGTGTTGGTAAATGAGGATTTTAAAATGAGTCATCAATGTACAGTGGCTAGCAAAAAAGCTAATAGAATGTTGGGGTACATCAGGAAAAGTGTTTCATCAAAATCTAAGGATATTATCTTGCCATTGTACAGAGGTTTAGTAAGGCCACATCTTGAGTATGCTGTACAGTTCTGGTCACCATATCTTAAAAAAGACATTGCATTGTTAGAGAAAATTCAGCACAGGGCTACTAAAATGGTTCAAGGGTTCTCAGGCATGAATTATGAAGATAGATTAAGAAATTTGAATATGTATACTCTGGAAGAAAGAAGGGTTAGGGGAGATTTGATTCAACTATTCAAATTTATCAAACAAGGAGATGTGGAGGGTTTAGATTTTAATATGAGTGATAGAACAAGAGGTCATGGGTTTAAGTTAAACAAATCCCATTTTAATCGGGAAGGGAGAAAACACTATTTCTATAATAGGGTAATAGACAAATGGAACAACTTGCCAGTGAATATTGTTAATTGTAAAGGAGTAACGGATTTTAAGAAGAAGTTAGATATGCATTGGGGGATAGTTAAGAGGTACTAGATGGACCAACCTTGTTGGGCCTTGAGCCTGTTGTTGGTCGTCAATATTTGTATTTGTATTTGTATTTGAGTCATCGCTCTGCCAAAAATACGAACTTTATAAAATCTACGATAAAATATGTAATAAAATCAGTTTTTTTTAAAAGATGAATACATAATTCCAAATATTTTCATTGTTGAATAAAGGTTGTACAACCATGACATTTCATTCACCTAGCATTTATTGGCATAGATAAGGATTGTTTTACAATATACATTGCGCAGACTAAACGTGAGCACAAGTTATTACTTGAATTTCTTGGTGAATAATAGCAGGGGGTAAAGCCCCCACAAAGCTACAAAATTTCGCATATATGTTGTTATGTGATTTAAAATATTTAAAAAATTTGAAATTATGACTACTTTTATAATCTAGATATTTATTGAATATAAAAACAAAATATATAAAAACAAAACTGACTGCGGAACTACGGGAAAAAATAAGTTAAAAAAATTATTATAGGTTGAGTGAAGATTACTAGTTAATTTATTGTACCAATTGAACATCCATTTTAAGTAAAAAAAATATTATTTTTATATTGAATGGTTCTTTGACTTTTTATATGTAACCATAGATTGAATAGCATTTGTACTCACTTAAAATAATTTGTAATCTTATTTTCTTTTAGTTTACATTTTCAACGTTTTTAATATATTTATTTGTTAATTACTTCATATGTGTGATTCATATTTCAATAAAAACTAATATTGTCAAAATTTAGTTCAAAATTATACTTAATTGGGTGAAAATTATACTTATATTCAAAACAACTAAAGAAATATCTCTGAAGCAAGGGAATAGATAAGGAGTCACACGTTGAACTTGAAGGCAATGTATGGTTGTGGAAAATAGGAAGGGATTCTCATGATTTTGACTGCACTGACATTTTCGACCACGAGCCGCCACTGTTAATAATCCTATGTCTGGGGTTTCTAATGGCGAATTTCAATTTCTGCAGTTAACCGTCATCCGAAAGCCTGTAGTGCGCGATCTAGTTAGTATGTAGATCTGTATATATATATAAATTAATTTCCCTGCACAAAACTCTTAGTTTGTTGTTTTCAGATGGGTCAGTGCATTTTTATTTCATTTCACTTCTGTTTCCACAGGTAGTAATCGACAATAAAAATACGCTGTCGGCGATGCGAGAAGGCCAAGTGATGATGACCGTCGAAAAGATCAACCCAAAGAAGGGAAGCTATACCGTCGACAAGTACTACGGAAATCTCTCTGCACCCGTCATCTACAAAAGGTTCTTCCACGTTATTCCCTTTCCACAAGGTCGCAAGTTCAAATTGGTGGATTTGGTGTGATTCACTTCCCTGTTCTGAAAGTTGTTAGTTTTTGAAGAATAAAATTGGTCTTTGCCTGAATTGATTCCGAGTTTTCATAATTGAGATGCACGATAGTAACAGGTTTCCTCGCACTTTACCAATCAATACTTATATATAAGAATGGAGTGTCTGTCAGTGGAATCGAACAAAACCCCTCATTTTGAGTTTTCTCCACGAATTAGGATACACTGAATCCGAAAATCACATTTAAATTTTCTTTGTCTGTTTGTCCGGATTTACCTCAAAAACTACTGCATGGATTTTTATGAAACTTGCACCATTTGAACAAACTTTTCTTACTTTAAAATCTGCACTTTGTTTCATGTGGATATCTGCAACCATTCAAAAGTTATAGAACTTTTTCCATTTTCTCTAACATTACTCCTATGGGAAATTTACATCTCGATCTTCCCTTCATAACATTAGTGTTAAAAATCACCTTGGCGACCAAAAATATGTTTAGATAATACTGGGATAAACGATTCATTTTGATTGGCTGATGAGTAAGTGTCGCCAAATGAATTAAAAATGTTGCCAAATGAATTAAAAACGTCGCCAAATGAATTAGAAAAGTTGCCAAATATTGAAAAATAAATTAAAAATGTCGCAAAATTTATTTAAAAAAATCGCCAAATATTGAAAAATGAATTAAAAATGTCGCCAAATGAATAAAAAATGTTTCCAATTGAAAAAAAATGTTGCCAAATGAGCTAAAATAGAGGTCCTATATTTAAAAATATCATCACAATGGAGAAATTAGTGTCCGAATAACAAAAATAACGTCGTTAACAAAAACCTCGCCAACCGAAGGAGGAAGATAAACCAGCTCTTTTGACTGACGCCATGTGTATTCATGTTCTGAACAACTTAACTTTATGACAATAGTGCTATTTGTTACGGAGTGGAATATTACTATGGTGTTAAAATGGACCACCCTAAAAGTTTAACTTAAAGTTTTATATATTTATACCTCCATGTAGCTTATTTTTAAATTTTCACCTCAAAAACATATTATTGGAATTCAAAATGAATATTTGATAATTAATTTTTATAAGAAACTAGCTGAAATACCCGTTCTACGCACGGGAAAGAAATAAGTTACAAAATAGATACAAATACAATAATTATTAGCTAAATAAATAATATTCTTAATTTGTCCCATATCAGATGGAACCAAAGAATTAAAAGTTCCAATATGTAACGAAATTTTATTAGCAAGGTCCCGCAAGAACTTGAAAAATTGATAATATGGAGAAGTTGGCTGTAAAATACTGTGGATATACATACTGCACTCCAGTTGATTAACATCCATATTTTTACCTACAGTAACAGCTCAGAAGTTTAAAGATAAACAACTCTTGTAATTGATAATAATAACTATCTCCAAAAAAATTTATTAGACACCTACGTCAAAATTTGTAATTTCGTTATTGAAATTGGCAGGAATATTAAGAAGAAAAAAACGAAAATGATTTTAAAAGGTTCCTTTACCAAAATCTAGATTTTCAGATTTTTTCCCTTGTTTTTATAGTAAACCATATCAGTACGCAAAATTTTAAGATTCTAAAGAATTTCGAAGTTTTAAAAACTAATGTTCCGTTAAAAACATTCTCAGCCAATTTGTAATCTCAGCCAATAAATGCGAAAAACCCACTCATCACTCATCACTAATTCTCCAACTTCCCGTATACCTATGAAGATGAAATTTGGCAAATTTGTTCCTTATACCTTAAATAGGAAAAGTAAGCTATTTTTGTTTCTCCTTTTTCACTTCACAGTTAACGCGATAATTAACATGATATAAATAAATTCGTTTGTCAAGAAAGTAATTCATTGAGAAGTAATTCCCGCTTTTCCAACCAGGCCACGCCCGAGGCCCGCCAGTAGATAGAAGAAGACGCTTACTCACTGGGAACGTGAACACTGGTTCAGTTTTGAATTTTAAGTTCTATGCACGGGAAGAAAATAACTCGCAAAAGAGGTACAAGTAAAACATATTTAAGCGGATGAAAAATAATCTTAATTCCTCACCCATCAGAAGATAAATAAAATAACGAACCCAAACAAATTAAATAAATTTTATTAGCAAGTTCTAGCTGGAACTGAAAACTTTATAACATGGAGAAGTTGGCGATAAAACAATGCTGACAAATAAATGATATTCCCGTTGATTAACATTCGAGAAGTTTTACTTTGTTCGGTAAACCCTATCAGTATGTGGAGTTTAACAATTCTAAAACTATCCAAATTGTCCAAAACTAACGGTCCGTACAAAAAATCCCACTGTCTCATTGAACACTCCCTTAAATACGTTAGATCGGTACAAAAATAGCTTACTTTTCCTATTTAAGGTATAAGTAACAAATTTGCCAAATTTCATCTTCATAGGTATACAGAAAATAAAAGAAATAGTAATGAGTCAGTGGATAAGTGGCGAGGATTTTTACTTTTGGCATTTACAGTTCGAATTTTTGAAAATCATTTCTTAGTGAGCAATTTTGGCTTAAAGTGTACCTCCACGCCAAATTTAATTTTCATAGCTGATGTAGTACGGAATATCCTGTTACCCAATCATATTTTCACCATTTTGACATACATTTTATCATTTTTTGACACTAATTTCACCATTTTTATGGTATTTTTACATATGTGTTCATATTTTAGTTCATTTGGCGATGTTTTTATATATATAGATTACAGAACTTCACTCACAGGTAGAGTGGTAACATAACTGGCCTCTCGGCAGGTAAACTAATAAATAATGGATAACACAAAACTAACTGAGTGCACGGAGGATAAATTACAAACTTTTATTTAGCGATGGGCTTCCTGTCTTGAACCTTTATATTATTCATACTGTATACTTCTCTTCAGTTTGATAATATATTTTTCGTATGGCTTGCACTTTTGGTCGTAGCATTTTTCGTTTTGTTTTCTTTTTCACAGTTAAATACCCCCCGGTGCGACGGGCCGGTTTTTATATTATTTTTACATATATGATCATATTTTAGTTCATTTGGCGATATTTTATTAATTTGGCGAAATGTTTTATTCATTCGGTGAAATTTTAATTTATTTGGCGAAGTTTATTAATTTGGCGAGTTTTTAGTTATTTGGCGACAGTTTTTAGTTATTTGGCGACATTTTGGCGATATTTAGTTATCAGCCAATCAGAATGCTCCTCGTACGTTACATAATATTAAAAATTTCCATTGTTTAATTTTTTTATTTTGCATTGTTACATGTTCTCCATGTTAATCCTATGGAGAAGTTTCGAAAAAGGGGTTTTACAACCCCTTAAATCCGTTCGATCGGAACAAAAATAGCTTACTTTTCCTATTTAAGGTATAAGGAACAAATTTGCCAAATTTCATCTTCATAGGTATACGGGAAGTTGGAGAATTAGTGATGAGTGGGTTTTTCGCATTTATATATATAGATATTGTCCGTAAATATTGACCCATATGAAATTATGTTGAAAGAGGGATATATAGACTCCGGTCGCCAATTGGCACAACAAAAAAAAACTTCGCCAAATACGATAAATTATTTTTATTTGGAAGAATGCAATATTTTTTCTTTGATACATTATTGCGTCGCCAATATTTAAACTAATGAATGTGAAGTTTACTACATGGGTTTATTGTCACTAAATGGTTAATATTTATACAAAAAATATGCAATTAAAAAAAAAATTAGGAATTTTTATTTCACAAAAAGAAACATTTTACAAAAACATCAGTTTAAATAGCAGGTAGTTGCAATAGCATGTAAGGTCGTGAACATAAAAATAGATTTAAGTATATCAAAAAATACAAAGTTTATTTTTCACAGTGCACAGTGTTATGCCATGGCTACGCTGACAAGACAAAATCGCGCAGCTCTTACTGCGCAAAGTGACCACGAGCAACGTCGGGCCATATTGCTAGTTCTTAAATATAAATGCACTGCTTGGCTGCCAAGTGGTACAAGTTTCAAAAATGAACCAACACGATTTTTCATGTTTAGCCAGCTAAATATATTATTTGGCTAAGTGATGTGAATCCTAGTTCAATAGGTTGCATAATAATGAGTTGAACATCATTCCACTTAACATTATGGCTAATTCAAACGCTCTTAACTCGGAACTCTTTTGGGAGTAAAATCACTTGGCCCAAATAATAAGTTTCCTGACTAGAAACCTGATTTTCTGTTCTTTCACCTGTATTGTAAAACTTTATAGTTAAAAAAACACCTATAAAATGTAAGGGTTAAAAACCCAAGACTTTTAGGCCCTTTTTGAAGACTTACGACAATTAAGCAATGCTTATTGACTTTTCTTTTTACAAAACAAAACGAGTACCAAAAAAATACTGTTACTTTTCATTTTTATAAATAAACTTTATTATACGTGAACAAATATTTCAACAATGCTTGACAAAAACAATCATTAGGTATATGTACATTCATTGTGTATTAGCAGAAAACAAAAAAATCTTAATGTATGTCTTACATTAGCGCTAGAAAGTCATACTACAAAAGAACACACATTCATGTTCGTGCCAACGAACCATCTCAGCAACGGAAAACTTGACAACTCACGAACGAGTATTTCCAACAATTAGTTTGGAAAAACGCTTCCCGCATTTGCAAGGTGGAATTTCACAACCCACGGAACGTCTTGACAAACAGGACCTTGTTGACGTTGTCCGGGGGGATGGGATACCTCGGACAGTTGACGAGCCAGTTGTTGCTCCAGAAGGACTCGTTCTCCTGCGCGCAGGACGCGGGGCAGGAGAGCAGCCACATGGCGATCCTGCACAGGTTGGGGTAGAGGTCCGCGTGCTGCCTCCAGTACTTCAGCACCTGGAACTCCCCCTGCGCCAGGAGGGGGTCTGCCGCCAGCGCCAGGTGGAAGGGCTCCGCCAGGTACTTGTCCACCTCCTCCAGGGCGGCCTTCTCGCATTTGCCCGCTTCCAGGCCACTCGCGGAGCAATAGTCGCCGAAGTGGTCCTCGTGTCGCTTGCGGCTGTCCACCAGGTCCTCCATGTTGGGCGACTCCATGCACTCCTTCACGAGGCACTTCATCTTGACGTTGGCCTCGAGCTGGTCGGCCGACGTGCCGAACGTCGTCTTCTTGAACCTCGGATCGAGGAAGGTGGCCATGCGGTGGTGGGCGGTGACGTTTTTGGCGACGCGGTCCGAGATCTCGAGGGCGACGCTGCTCTTGAACTGCTTCAGGGCAGCCGAGTCGTGATGCTCGACCTCGCAGTGCTTCTGCAGTCGGACCATCCAGGGGATGACTAGGTTCAGGGTGGGTTCGGTGCCGCTGGACAGTTGGACGATGGCGTCTTCGAACATTCTGAAGAACTCCACCATCGTCGAGATGGTGGCCTTCTCGACGGACAGCAGGTGCGTGGTGTTCGTAGCATTGAGGGCGTTCAGGATGTTCTCGTACTGGCCGTCGATGGAGCGGAAGAGGGCGAGTATGGACGTCCACTTGTCGTCCAGGCACTTGGTGAGCTCCTCGGGGAGCCGGATCTCCTCCAAGACCTGGTCGAAGTGCTCGACGAGGTCCACGCAGTTGCTCAGCAGGTTGGTGAAGTCCGGGAGCTCGCTATTCGCGTTGGCCGCCCCTTTGCTCGAGACGAGCTGGAGCGCGTTCGTGAGGTGCTGCACGGAGCACTTGACGACCATTTCGTCCCTGAACGCTGAAACGAGGTTCGACTCGTTGTCGATGGCGACCAGTCTCTTGAAGGGTATGACCGGCTGGTCGGAGAGGAAGTGGGCGAACCACTCCCTGAGGTTCTCCACGGTCTTGGACTCGTAGTCGAAGTCGTCCGTATGTAGGATGACGGATTTCAGCTCCCCTTCCGAAGTGGCGTAGCTGCAGTGCACGCTGACGAAGGGCGACTTCACCTGCTCGTCGATCCACACGCTGGGCCTGTACGTGGCGCCGTACGAGTGCTGGAACTCGGTGTAGAACTCGTTCACCGAGGTGACGTACAGGTCGTTGAGCACGAAGCTCGTGAGGGTGGGGGTGGCGCACAGCAGGCTGTCCACGTTCACGTCCCCGTAGATGGCGCCCACCGTGATGCACATCTGGAGGACCTTGTGGAACTCCGGGTCTTGCAGCACCTCCAGGGACCCCTCCGTGCTGAGCGCAAAGTTGAGGAGTTTCTCGTGGGCGGGGATGGCGTCGCCCTCCGCGAACGCCTCCGGGCGCTTGGGGCTCCTGCTGCTCCTGTTGGGGATGAAGATGATGTTGGGGGTGGAGCGCTTCTTTCGCTCTTTCGGGCGAGAGCAGGTGCGGATGTGGTAGCGGAGGGTGGACGTGGACTTCTGGGAGTCGTGGATAAAGAGCGCCAGGCACTTGAAGCAGCCCACGAACACCTTCGACAGGACCATCTGCTCGTCTCCGCACCGCCTGGGAAACAAAGAAAAAAAGAAAAATCAACCTTCTAGTGGAGAAGTTTCATTGCAAACTAGGAGTTACTGCTTTATATCTGATTTGGCATGTTAGGGGGGGAAAAGGAATAAATATGCACAGTGTTTAAAATTAAGGATGCAACGGATATCCGGCCAACATACTGCATTCGACCAATAGATCGGATAAATAAATAACAAAAAATTGCAATATTAAAAAATAGATCCAAATGTAGTTTTCTTGATAATGGAACAACAAGGCCTGTTAACGAACCCTGCATTGGAACATGTGTGCAACAAATCAATGCTTGTGAGAGAACTGTTTAATATTATATAATATATTTAAAAAAAATGGAAAATGCTGGTAAGTTGGAACTGGGAATTTTCAGCACTGTTGAGTTGGGAATTTTCAATAGATAAGTTGGAAATTTGGAATCGTTAAGTTGGGAAATTTCTTGTGTCAACACCCCCTAAAAAAAAAATTATGTGACGGCACTGGGAATAACACCAAACTGCATTACCTCCCTAACAATAATCTCTGGATCCGCCCTTGATCTAGAACAAGAAGGATATTTAAAATTCAATGGGTGTTTGAAATAAAAGATGTTTTACATCAATATTGTTCTATTTCATTATATAATTTGTTCTACGCTGATTTTGCAGACCTGCTCTTTAAAGCACACATAACATATCTCCATTGACCTAATATAAGGGTTTATTATGGAGTTTCTTTTATGTAGAGAAAAGTATGCATACCATGGGATAATTTTGCTCCACTTAAAAAAAAAAGATAAAGTAAAAAAGCAAAATTATGATATACTAATTTTTAGCAAAAATAGTTTTTTATTAAAGTAGTTTAATTTTTTTTAATTTAAAGTAGACCCAACTTATGGTATTTGTTTTCCCCTTAAAATTTGAAGATTCAAATAAGCTCTGAACATCAAATTCACAAATAATTTACTTGTGTACTAAGGCATCGTTATAAAGTTTCCTTTTGATTCCAAAATAGAGAGAGACACACACAAAGGGGCAACCCTCACCTGATGTAGTAGGGTATCTTCAGCTTCTTGGCCTCGCTGCGGCTGATGAGCAGCTTGATATCCCCGAACCAGTTCCAGACGTCGCTCTTGAAGCGGCGGTTGCCTTTCATGTTCATGAACGACTTCTTGGTGACGACCGCCCGTTGCTTGGCGAAAAGCTGCTCAATCACCTCCTTCTGCTTGCGGGGGTCGGTGCGGAAGCGCTTCATGGGGGGAGCGCCGGGGAGAGGGGGGGCGTGGCTGCCGCTGTTCCCCTCCGCAGCCTCGGAGGGGTCTTCGTCCATCTTGTCCTCCGATACAAAGATGCTGTGGGGGAAGTTAAGCACGTCAAAGATTGGATAATGAAAGTCATGAAAATTATAAATTAGCAAAGTATTGGAAGTGGCAACCCGTAGAATAGTCCCCAAGTGCAAACTTTCTTCATAGTATAAACAAACATTAATAATCTTTATAAACAAATCTTCAATAAACAAGAACAATTTTACTTTGCTGGGATATCAATTTGGCCAGATAACGGATATCAGCCGGCAGTATGTCTGTCTCCTTTTCTTGTAACTAATGTTTTTTTTTTTTTTTACATTAATCAGCTGTTACTATTTTATATTTTAATTTTCCAAATAACATTAGTTTTTCTGTATCATTTTCCATACCAATATTTTAAATTGATAATAATTAATTACATATTTTTTTTAAAATCATTAGTTATGTCATGTTAGCCCTTCAATTAGAGTTTAATTCCTAGGTTCAAAATACTATTTTTGGACGAAGGACATACTCAAGTTGTTAAAACTCTCTTATTAGCATTCATGAAACAATAAAGCGACATTTTTCTGAATTCCTCAAATGGAATCACATACAATAAAATCAGAGGTTTCACCAAATGGTGATAGTAAAAAAAAATCGTAAATATTTTTGGGATTGTTTCCAAGAAGTTAGTGCCAGTTACAATGCAAATAAAATTGATAACAAAAATGATGTTGATGAATCCATTCTCTTTCCAGAGTTAGATAATTATCTTTTGAAATCAGTTATTGAAAGAAAAACATCTGCATATAATGGTGAAAAATCAATTAAGGGTCATTCCATATCAAATCAACAGGGAAAAAAAGGATTTTGGCACCAACCACCTCCGATTTTTTTTTTTAATTTGGTGAAAACTCTTTCCTTGTGGGTCAAAGTAAATGTCCGAAATTTTTTTCCTGTATATATATATATATATTAATTTTTTTCCGTTTTATTATACTAAAATATCTACAAAACTCAGCTTTTGCAACTCACATGGTGAAGTACTCTGGAAATTGTTTGAGAATCATTTTAAACAGAATTATATGACATACTTTTTTTAAAAAAACCATTTACTTTTGTAAAGCATTACTAACCCCTATTAATTACTATTTAAATTAAAACACTCAAGTCTACTTATTGGGTTAGCAGGAATGATTCACGGAAATGCGTTCTGGTAAAACAAAAAGTTTTTTTTAGGGACTACACAAAGCAGGTAAAATATTTGTTTGGTATTTCACTTTCTATGAAATGTAAAATGCTCGTAAAAAAAGATCTTACCATTCTTTCGGTCTGTTGCACGCCCTCACGTGGTAGCGCAGTGTGGATGTCGAGTGTTTCTGTGCGTCGTACATGAAGAGCGCAGAGCACCGGAAGCAGCCCACGAACACCTTGCAGATCATGGCCTGCCCCCCACCCTCCCCACATGCCCTAGTGTAGAAGGGGATTTTGAGGCGGTCCGCGTCGCCCTCGCTGATGAACAGCCGCACGTCTCCGAACCAGTTCCAGACGTCGCTTTTGAACTGCTTCGTACCCTTGGTGTTGACAAGCGACTTTTTGACGACTGCTGCCTTCTTTTGTGCAACCAGCCGCTGCATGACCGCCTTCAGCTTACGTGTGTCTGGGTTGAAGAAGGTGGCACCGGAGGTGTCTGCGCATGCGTCCTCGATGTCCGTCACAGACAGCTCCTCCTCTGCCTCCTCGCCTGTGGGGTCGGAGATGCAGATGACGACGTTCTCGCCCGCATCATAGCTGCAAGAGAAAAACAGGAGGTGAGATTCACAATCTAGATTAGTTGGTTGGTTGTATGGGTTTTTTTGGCGCAAGGGCCAAATATGGCCAAGCCGCGCCAAACACTCGGTAATTCAAACAATCTAGATTAGAATTTATTTTACATATTAGAGAAGCAAAACCCATCATTTAAGAATAATTACTAAATTCTAAAGTAAACAAGTTTAACCTACTAACTAACAATCATAGAATTTTTACTATTTTATTAAAATATTAATATTTTCTTTGGCTAAAATAAGAAAATAAAATTTACAAAAACTATAACACTTTGGTTTTGTCTAAAAATGTGATAAAAAGCAATAAAACTTTTTTCGCCTGCAATCTCATTGCAAACAGACAAATCTTTTCAGGGATAATCAATTAGTATATCACACTAACAGGCTTATTTTCTTTCCTTGCTGTTAAATTTTTCATATATGTTCATAAAGAAAAACAAGGTGAATATTCCAACCAATAATGTAATAGAAATTAGCACTGTTCTAAACACTAAACTGCTTTTAAAAAAGCTAAAATTAAATTTGGCATTTTAGCAAAATTACTAGGTTTCCAAAAATCAGCTTAAACTCTGGCAGGATCAAATTCGGTCCATTTGTCAATAACAAAACAGACCCAAGTTTGAAAAGCAAAATTTTATTGATAAAAAATAGCTGTCAGCATATATATAGCACCCAGCAATAGCTGTTAGCATACAATGTGGTTTCTTCCACATTTTAGTGAACTGTTATACTATTTGGATAAGAATAAACAAATCATACGAAAAATATTAACACTATTCTAGTCTGAAATATTTGGTGACAGTTGGAGAGATAAAGTTTATATTATGGCAACCCTGATTTATGATTAGCAGAGTATTGAAATGATTTATGACAATTTCAACCCTAAATATTATGCTCATATGGTTGGAATGCGCAGTGGCAGCGATTCGGGGGGGCAAGGGGGGGGGGGGCGGTTGCCCCCCACACTTTTTTGTATGTTGCCCCCGCAACTTTTTAAAACTAAATTACAAGTCAATTGTTTTACTGCATTGCCTAACAAAGGAAAAATTTTGAACCCCAACTTCCTCACACTACCATAGGAACGTGAATAAGGGGGGAGGGGAGGTTTCAGGAGGATCAAACCCTTCTCATTGACAGATTTAATGTGCACTAGTCGCTTCCAAACGTTTGGACGATGGGAAAACGGGCTTGCAACCTCTCGGTAAGGAACTTGGCGCTTTATTGAGCGCCAAATTGCGAGTTCGAATATTAAATCAAGTAGTATATTTTAATAAATTTTGCTTCTAAAGTACCAGTAATTGTTAAATTAAATCAAAACTAAACAGACATTTGCAAAGTCTAATCAAAGCGATTAACTTTTTTAACCAACCTTAGAATTTCTATTATTTTTCTGAAAGAAATAGTTTATAATAATTTTACTTATGATTACTTATTAAATATTTGGTTATGAAATAGTTTATTTTAGTCAGAAAATCTCCGATTTTAACATTTTTAAAACACAATCCACAAATGTATATTTGTTTACTTTATTTATCTGCAAATGTTCTCAAAGATGATAACAGAAAAGATTTAATAGCTTTTTTTTTAATTCTCAATGATTTGATTTCGAAAACATCAAGAAAATAGTTTATTGTAACTACGTATTAAATCTACAAAATACCCAGAATCTAGCAGAATGACTCATTCCCAAGTTTTCTCAGTTTTACATATAAGGAGTAGGAAAAAAAGCGAAACGGCGCCAAATATGACTTATGACTCTCGTTTGTACAGTCATTTTGGAGTCTACTGAGCAAACTGTATATGACTTATGACTACTCCGATAGATATTTATTTGTTTTTAAATCAGTCATTGATTTTTTTTTATTCAATCAGGGCCACAGCTCAGTTTTTTTACACATCGTAGCCTTCGCTTAAGGGTCTAGTTAAATTGTCTTCGACTATAGCTAAAATAGCCTTCGACTATAGCTAAAATAGCCTTCAACTATAGCTAAAATAGCCAAGTGATATAAAGGTGTTTTGAACAGTTCATACTTTTTATACTCCTGAAAATTGGACTTTAGTTTTTGTGGCCCTTTTATATAGTATTTCTGAAAGTTATCGTGCTTTGTTTTGCCTTTTTAAGTCAGAATAACGAAAAAAGAAAGTTTTTAACTTGTCTCAAATCAGCTTTATGGTGTGAAAACTTCTTTTCTTAAATTTATGTTATTAAGTTTTGTTACTGAGCATTTTAAGTTAATATACTTCAAATAACACAAAGTAGTGAGTAAATACAAGTGTGCAATACCATAGCTTTTTTATAGCAATATAATAGCAAATTTTTTTTTAGTCCACCTTCCCCTTTCCCATTTGGGGGACTTCTTGTTTCCCCTTTATCTTGCCCCCCCACTTTCAGCACCCAATCGCCGCCACTGGGAATGCGTACGACTCAGTTGCAGCTGGGCTGTGTTTGTCATCTGGATTGCTCTCTTAACAATGCTTCTCTTTTGCACATTCAATTACTTTGAGTCATATGGTGCCAATTCACTATAATCATGATCAAGATTTTACTACACCAGAAAAATTTCGGATCTAGAAATTTTTATAACCCTTGAATTTTGGTTTAGACTTGGGAAAAGTAGCTCCCTTATGCTAGTCTCAGTTACGGAGTTTCGCGGGAATACGTGAATGGAGAAAAAAAATTCCAGTACTTTTCAAGGACTTTGCATATTTTTGGCAATTTTCAAGTACTTTTCCGGGGCCCCGAGTTTGCCAAATTAAATTCCAGTATTTTTCAAGGACTGTGGGAACCCTGTATGATAATAGAACAGAGTCTATGAAATCCATGAAAGTAGCAAGGGGAATAATACAAGGTCCAAGTAATGGCAGATTTTATGTTATCAAGATGGGCTCCTTCATTCCCTATAACCATGAAAGTATCAGATGTTTTGGAAGATTTTTTTGTGTGAAAAAGGTTTGGTATCCTCACACCAACCTACCTTCCAGACAATCACAAGATTATTTAGATTTGACAAAGATATTTAATTGGCTATTGCTTTACAATCCTGTCAATGATAGTTGTCCTAAGCTAACAAATAAAACAAATTTTGATAAAACAAATTGTGACAATGCAAGATATGTTGGTAAAAAATTACTGTCCTCGATTGCAGAAGGTTTCTTTGGAGAAGTTAAGCTTCAAAGGAAAAAAAGAGTTATGCCAATGTCTGCCACAAACAATATATTGATAATAAGGAATGAAAGTGTGGTATTCAGTCCTCTGCAGGTGTTCACTGGGATTGCTGCTGTACTCAAGTCAAATGAAAATTTACGAGATCATCTCAAATATGAATTAGCCTCTCAACCCCCTTCACTCTTTGATGATATTTACTTGAGGGAGGAAGAATGCAAAATGAATTTTAACAGCTATCATGGAATCAGTTCAGCCGTACGTTAAACCGTCATCAACCTACTTGTATATTGTAGATGGAGGATTTCTTATGCACGTACTTAATGGCTTGGGGTGAGTTCGACACCTACAGAGATATATGGCTCAAATATATTAGGTTTGTTCAGAAACGTTTCTCTTCATGCGAGACAGTGGATTTTGATAGATACACGTATACTTTATCAACTAAAAGTGTAGGGAGGCAAAGGAGGATGGTTTAAAAAATGTCTATATTTATTGGTTTTGACGAAAAAATATTGGCAATGACTAAACAAGCTAATTATTTTTTAAAACCCGGAGAACAAGACAAGACTAATTCGTATCATGGGCTAATTCCAATCTGAAGGAATAACTGTTATAGGGCAAAATCAAAGTAACGGACGTACCTTTTGCAAGAATAATAAAAACATTAAAATTTTTTTACTCCTCAGTTATTAATTGTAAGTAAAAATTTTGGTATGTTTAAAAAGAGCACAAAATTACCTTTCACAGTGATAAAAATATTCATTCTCATGTGAAAATTAACTTGAGAAATATACATTTTTGAGCATGGTAACGGACGTACTAATTTTGGACACGAGTTGCACAAGCATGGTAATTACGGCTCAATTCCTCTGAATTGATAAATCTCTTTGACAAATGTATATTTTTTTCAATGATTTGAATGTACTAGGTTATAAAAACAATCGAAACATTTTGAAAAAAATAACTTTATGATGATAAAAAAAAATATTTTGTTAATGGTTTCGAAGATGATGATGTTGAATGACTGGTCTATATATTTTTATTTGCTAACTGTAGACACACTAAGTTATTCTTAAGAGTATTACCACTATTGTATTATATCTGTTATATTTAAGGAATATATTAGCAATTTTTCTTTGAATATTTTTTAAAATTTTACTTTAGAATATTCCCTACAAGAAACAAAATTTTCTTACTTACAAAATTTTTCTCAATTTATTTATATTCCCAATTTAGGAATTCAGCTCCAAACTTAGAACAAAGGTTTGACATCAAAAAAATTAATATGCACTCCTTTGAAATTTTTATTGGTTATTTTATGGTATACATCGAAACAATAATATTTGTAGAACATAATTTTGTTTTCAGAATTAAAAAATGTTAAATTTTTACTTAGATATGAGGAAAACATCAAACAAGGAAAAAAGTGCTTGGTGGCCATCTTTGATCCGCCATTTGGGAATGAAGCAAACATATAAAATCAGGGAACTTTTCAGGATTTGTTATATATGTAAAAAGGAACTAATCCTGAAAATTTCAGCTAATTATGAATTACTGTCATATAAAATCCTAAATTAACTGGTATAAGGTATCTTTTTGAAACAGGCCATAAAGGTCAAAAAGTAGCAATGAGATAAAAGTAAAACTATGTATGTATTAAAAAAAATATGTTTAAATATTTTTTACTATTTTAATGCATTTTTATTGAAGTTTTCTTTTTTTAGAAAGGTTTCTTTTCTCCTTACCATTCTGCTTCATTGTAATTAATAGTTTCCAAGGCATCCACAAATGCTGCAACATCAGCACTGCATACCAAAGAGGACGAACCTTCCATTATCTTCAGTCCTGCAAAGAGAAACAGAGCTAAATCAAATCAAAGTAAACATTTTCTCAAAATTACAGTGGATACATAAATGATACCTCACTTTAAAGGTGACAGTTTGCAGATTTTAAATATTTGTACAATGCTTATATACTTTAAGTGTTTTTTGATTCACAGGTTTATATTTACACACATGTCAGCCAATTAGAAACAGGTAGTGCATATCAGAGTGTAACTTGTAGAAGTGTAGAAGCGTAGTGTAGAAAAAAACTTAGCTGATATAGATTCACCAAACCACATGCCTGTAACAAAGTTTCAGAATTTTGTAAATGTATTTCAAGAGGAGGAATGTTGGCAACAAGCGTTACACACAATTGTGATGTCACCAGTTGTGATTTATCAATAAAAGCTAGAAGCAGTGTCTCAGTCTAGAAATTCATGCTATCCACACCTCAAAATGACTACTTATTTATTCTCCAAGTATCTCACATAGGTTAACGTTCCTCTTTCTCCTAAGACATTATTAGACGCCGAGAGTTGTAATCGACCACTCATCAAATGGGTGAAACCAATAAATACGAGTTTGAATTGCTGCGATTCCAGTTGCGTTGCATTTTAACATTCATGCACGAAATAATCAGATTTCTCCTTTCCAACACAATCCATCCGAGAAAAAAAGGAAGTTTTCAGGTGTCAGTTTAAGAGTGAAAATGTCAGGTGTCAGTTTCGAAATGCCCCAAACGACTGCTTGAAGGATTGTCTGTAAGCACCATGATCGACTGCCCAGAGGGACATTGTTACCTACAAGATAAGAGCCGAACTGCCGCCAACAGCCCAATATAAAGCTCTAGTGCGATGTTAATTAATCAAAGTAAAGCTTCGAAATCAATTCTAAACCGTCGCCATTAGCCCATTGTGGAGCTAAAGTGCGACAATATTTCATTCAATTGTGCAGACCTAATAGAAATCCTTCCTTTTGAACCGTCACCAACAACCCATTACACAGTAGAAGTCATCCGATCAATCAATCATCCGACTGTGGTTCAAAAATAAGACGCAACGCTTAAGTTGTTAGCTGTAATTGTGAATTAAACCGGAAGTAACCCTGAAGATCGGAAAAGAAAGAGGTTTGCGCTCTGCATCGGTTCATTTGGCGTCTACTTAAAAACACAGCCAAACCCGTCTACGATTCTAGACATATTGTGATTAACAACTTTTACTTAATCTTAGTAACAACTTGTATACCTTAGTATCTAAAGATTTTGTTAATTTAATTTTAATCATCACTCCCCTAATTCTTGTTAAATTTTAGAAAACTTATCTGTTAAAAATAATGCTGTAGATATAAATCCTCAAATTTTAAATTGAATCTCTCACTAAAATAGAAAGCATTAATAATATTGTATCGGGCGTAAACCAAGAAGAGGAATCGGATACTTACCTTCTAGACTGAATCAATGGCGAATATAAAAAAAATGCTTGCAAAACGTGATTATTCTCTATCCATTTAATGTAACGTAAAATTAAAATAGATTTTTAAAATAAGCACTATGATTAAACTTCGAAATTAAACAACAAAACTGTTTGGAACGGTTAGGGTTAACAATTTTCAAGTTATTAAGTTGTGCATAGATATGTAGATAATCTATTTTATACCGATGTTGAAGCCTGCTACGGCGATAAACAGGGTTGAGTTAGTGCCCAATATGAGACTGAGTTACGCACATGCTGCTCCATATACTGCGTGTCAAAGGCGGGATTTCGTTTAAAACTCAAAATAAAAGAACGCGATTAGGCACAAGTCTAAGTACTATTATAATTTTAGTTATATTTGGATTATAAAACATAAGTTTCCATATAATTAAACTCTCTTTTTTTGTATTCGAATAAAATAAAAATCAGACATTAATCTCTGCTAACTTTTTATGCCAAGTTTTGTTCACGAGTCTCATTATGTTCCCGAAACACGAAATATCGAACCTAATAATAATATATAACTAATTAAGCTTTAAACGATTTTTCGAAGCCAAGAATAAAAAGACTGCTATTTCAACGGAACATGGAGAAAATCCGCAACGCCGAAAAAGTTCCGTAGGATTAGCATGGAACTTCGGTTCCTGTACTGAAATTAAGTTTTTGTCATTAAATAATACCTCGATATAGAAATATTTACTTCATACTCTGAGACTGAGATAAATTGTACTCGTCGTTTATGAAGCATTTTTTGTGTTGAAATAAAAGTATATTTCCGTATTTCGTTGTAATTCTAATTATATACAGATATAATATAAGTATTTTTGTATTTAAATTTATCCATATATAGAATAAAAATATTACTTATTTAGCAAAAACAAATATTATAACCAAATTTTCCCACAATTGCAAGCGTAGGGACTAAAGAAACAAAAGCAAAGTTGTCTGTTGCAGTGGCGTAGCCAGCATTGGGTTACTTTGGGTTAGAACCCCCCCCCCCCCCCTAGTCAGTTTAAAATCAAAATTATTTTTTTTAAAAATAATAAGGGCAAAAAAAAAAAATTCTTTGATTTCTATAGAGAAAACACACATCTCATTTTCTGGTCTACCCCACATGCAGGCACGTCGCACCGGGGGGGAGTCCGACCCCCCCCCCCCCCCCCAATAATTTGGAAAACCTAAAAGTTGTGAATTTCAAGGTTTGAAAATAAACGAGTTGGGAAAATTTATGTCTGAAGAAAATTAATATTTTTAACAAATGAAAGCAAAAACACCAAGGTTATTAAGGGAAAATTAGAAATTGTCCAACTTGTAAAATTAAACTTAAATTCGTGTGTTTGCTTTCAGAGTTTACTGCACACTTTATATACTTATGATATGACGCTAAGGCTCCCAAGGCTACAGGTGGAGTTGACTCAAGGATAGTGGAGACTATGTATAGAAGGTGCGCTCGTTTTTCGCTTTTTGAAAGTGGGCAAGGAAAGGCAACTAAATGACGTCATTTTAGCTCCGCCTTACTTTTGACGTCACGTTAGCTCCGCCTTACTATCGGTTTTTGATCATTCTCATTGGCTGTGTGTTTCGATGTAAGATTGCGTATTTCAATAATTTTTTTTCGAGTTAAAAAATTTTATTTTATTTATTTAATTCTATTAATTACATACAGAACTCCCCTTTTTTGTTTATTTTTATTTTCGTTTTATTCTTTTTAACAATCGACGATCATACGTTTTTAATACTTATATAGCTATTTTGAACTTAATTACATTTTATTTTTAATAACTTTATTTGAATCTACTCATGATTTTTCTTTAAATTCAGATTTTGATCACGTAATTCCGTTTCACTATAATTAGATTACCTTTATGTTCACTGTTCAATTTGGGAGATTTTAAGTTGAGAAAATATTATTAAAATGGTGCAAGTTTCATAAAAATCCTTTCAGTCGTTTTTGAGTTAAAACCCAACAAACAGACAAAATAAATATATTGTGATTTTGTGAATCAGTGTTTTATGAATCAAAAAACTCTAAATGAGGGGTTTTGTTCGATTCCACAGACTGACACTCCATGTATTGATAAAAAAAAACACTTTTAAATAAACCAAAAATATCAATTAAAACATGGGCTATAAAAATTCAGCTTTCTACAACAAATATTACTTTCGAAAAAGTAGCTAAACACTTGCAATTTTAAAAGAATTAGAACATTCGAAAGTTTAGGGAATTGTAAAAAGTCAAGACAGAATTATTTTATATATTTTTAAAGTTAATTTAAAAGAAGCTTTTATACTTTTCGCGGCAAAAAAATTTATCTGATACTTAACTTAAATCAATAAAACATACCTTTTAATCAAGAATAGTGAAGACTATATATTATATATATTAAAAAAAAATTATCGAATTTAACAACGTAATTATAGTACAAAATTTAATCTTAAAAATTAATTCTTGAAATATCGCAAACGATTTTGTTGAAATATTGTGCTTGAAACATTGCAAACAATATTTTTATGAAGTTTAATCTGAAATATTTTCAATTTATTTGCTGAAATAATAAAAGTAGTAACCAACATTTCGGAACATTCAAATTTTTTTACACCTGATTCAATAATATTTAAATTTTTAAAATTATACTTATCAATTAAATGTTGAAATTATTATGTTGTAAATTATCTAAATTGCAAACGATAGTTTATCAAACACGTATCATTCATTCATAAAAACTTTATGTTCTTGACTTTGTCTTTCACATTGTTATGGTTTAAATGTGCACTTTATAAATTTAAACAAAATGCAACAAAAGTTTCGATATGGATTATTATCAGAGGGGTAAGTGAGAATAAATTTATATCATTGTTCAAATTATTCTATCGAATTTAAAGAAATTAAAGCTCTTAGAACATAAGACTAATTTTTAAATATGTCTTTTGCCAGTTTTAGGGAAACCGAAAGTTTTTGTTATAGGATTTTTTTTAATCCTTCACTGATTTTTATATCAATGTACAGATACATGCAAATTAAAACTTCCAGTCGCAAATATAATTTTCTCAAGTAAATGTTTATTTTTAATAAGAATAATTTAATTGTTTACAGAATCATCAGAAATCGAAATAATGATGATAAGAAAACATTTGCATACAAGATTTCTTTTCGATGTGATTGTAATTATATATATGTATAAAATTGCAAATATTTATTTACACTAATCGTTTGTTAAAAAATATTTGAAGTTTAAATGTAACTTCAAATAATTTATCCAACCGGCGATAGCTTCGGTTGTAAAAATTTAGGTGAACATATCGGATTAATTATTATAGCATATGCATTTTAAAATAATGAATTCTTTATAATTTGCAAAGGATCTGTCTGTAAATTGACGGATGAGAATCAAAGAAAAGTCTGGGATGATGGAAAAATGCAATAGCTGGCAGCACCATCAACCAACGCACGCGCATCTAGTTCAGCCTTGCCATTGGTTCAAACGAGGGCATTAGACACGCCCACAGTAAGGTGAGGAAGGCGTCACTATGACGTCAAATAGTTGCTCTCTCCGCCTTCCGTCAGGCAGAGCGAGTACGAGCACACCTTATATATATATATATGGTCTTCACTATCCTTGGAGTTGACTAATGCAGTTTGCAGCCGACACAACGCTAGTGGCGGAACTGTTTTATAAATTTCATTGTAATTTTTTATTGCGTCAAGCGAAAAAAAAATTTAACCGTGGCATAGTTTTCTTAAAAAAAAGAATTCCACATTTTAAATATATAACAAATTCTTTAAATTAAGCAGCAATATTTTCAGATTTCCAGACAGGTAGGCGCCTAAAAAAATGCTCGCATCTACGCATTATGTTATTCTTTATTGTCAAAGTTATATTATATGTTTTAACGTTTAGCTTATCATTTAAAGAATTTTAAAATATATGGCGTTGCTCTTTACGCGAACGTCACACAGGGTTCTTTTTATTAAAATAATTTCTCTTTTATTTGTGTTAGGTGTGATTGTCTAAATCAAAATCCACTCCTTTTTATTCGAAAATCACTTTTGTTTCATATAACTCTATTGGTTTTACCTTCCACAATGTAAAATTTCTTCGAGCTAATATTCGAAGCGCCATGGCGCTTTGAATATATGGGACTGGCGTGCCGGTCCAATATAAATTTAATGTCTCGTGTATAGGATTTTTTTTTTGTTTCGTTTTGTGATTGGTTAGTTGAATCTTCCCATATTGTGTCCATATATTGTGTAATGTTGACGCAGTGCGTTTTCCTTTCTGTTTTTCTATAATATTTTTTTTACCGGTTTCTAATAGAAACTTCCAGAACTTTTGATGGGTTCTTTTATTTAATTCACCCCTCGGTTAAAAAAAAATCATTCAGAGTTCCGAAACATTTTATGCGCGGAGGACGCATCTTTCAGTACTTATTCTCTTTACCTAATTTTATGTGATATGTGTTTCGTTTTAACATTAACTTCGTAGGACTCTCTCTTTGAATACTTTTAAGTTTATTGAATGTATTTATAATAATTTAAATTCCAGTTTTCCTGCATTGATTAATTTAGAATTAAAATGGTTATTAATTAAAAAAATTTAAAATTTTATTACTACTTGATAAATATGGTCATATATTGGTATGTAGGAACTTTTTGTTTTTGAATATTATTTTATTTATGTTAAGATTAGCAATGGCTATTGGGTTGGCATAATTGTCGAGTCCCTTTGACTCCCACTATTTACAGACCATTTTCAGAAAATAGATGTATTTGTTAACCCCCCCCCCCTCCCCTTATGACTTCGACAATAAAATTATCTATAAAAAGTTGACATATGTTTATAAGTTGGAACTAGGAATTTTTAGCACCGCAGAGTTCGGAATTTCCAATCGTTAAGTTTGGTTTGGTTAATGAACATCGCACTAGAGCTGCACATTGTTCGTTAAACCTTAGAAAGGACACTGCACTGGAACATGCAGGCAACAAATGTTGCGTGCGACAACGTTGGTTCGGGTCTATCTCGAAGGAAAGATCTGGGAATAATGCCTCGTATTTTTTAATCATGGTCAGATAACGAGAATAACACCTGAGTTGGTATCCGTACCCGACGCCCCGCCGTTAAGTTGGGAATTTTGAATCGTTAAGTTGGGAATTTCGAATTGTTAAGTTGGGAAATTCCTTGTCTCAAGGTTGATGCACATTCGTTTGAAATTTTTTATGGGGGATTATTAAAAAGTTATATTCAACTATTATAAAGGGCACATAATGAAGCACATAATGGAAAAGTTGGCTCCATTTATGAAGGGTGGGGTCAACAAATTCTCGTTTAAATCTCTGTTCATAACCTCTTTCTGGATTTTTTTTTCTTAGGCGCTGCATCTCGTGCTGATAATTAAGCAAGCATTTTTCCATTGTCTAGCTTCACAGATTCTACAAATTAATGTTTTCTTTACGAGCAACGCCAGTTTCCGTTATGATTTTGCCGCAATGCGCCGTTTTTCTGCCTCACGCAACCAATGAAACCTCCTCCCCCATGTCACGCCACAGTCATGCATGATAAAAAATTAAACGGAAAATAATGATTATTATTCTGTTATTTTTAATTATATATTAAAGAATTATTTACAAACTTAAAATTACTACTTAAAATTTATTATTATTAATTAAAATGACTAATTTAAAATTGCTTTAATCCGGACCCCCCATCAATATTTAGTCCCAGTAAAATCCCAGTAAAATGTCAGTCAGGTTTGTAAGTAATTTAATTTAGAAAATGACTGAAGATTAACCTTCAAATATTAAGCTTTTAATTTGCATCTTATTTATATATATATATATATATATATTTAATTAAATAAAATTATTATTTAGAATTTTAATTTAAAACTACTGCTTAAATTAAAAAATATCATAAATTAAATTACTACTTAAAACTTATAATGATTAATTAAAATTACTAATTCAAAATTATTAATTAAATTTTATTAAAATTATTAATTAAATTTTATTAAAATTATTAATTAAATTTTATTAAAATTATTAATTAAATTTTATTAAAATTATTAATTAAATTTTATTAAAATTATTAATTAAATTTTATTAAAATTATTAATTAAATTTTATTAAAATTATTAATTAAATTTTATTAAAATTATTAATTAAATTTTATTAAAATTATTAATTAAATTTAATTAAAATTATTAATTAAATTTAATTAAAATTATTAGTTGAAAATTGTTCAAATCAAAAACCAAATCAAACCAAAAATATTTTATGAATCCCCCCCCCCCCTCATCGAACAATCCTGGCTACGCCACTGGTCTGTTGTAGGGAAGAATACGTTGTAGGGAAGATACGTCACGTGAAACTCCCGCATTGTTTGTTTAATCTAAGAAATATGCAAGGCCTCCGTGGCCGAGCGGTTAAAGGCGTCAGCTGGGAATACGAAAATTTCTAGTTCGATCCTAGGCGATGGACTTGACAAAGAAAGTAAAAAAAAAGTAGTGATCTTGTGATCGGAGGGTTGCAATAAAAAACTAGAAATCCAGAACATCCGCGAAAATTCCAGAACATCCGCAAAAATTAACGGCGTGTATACGGGACTGGTGCACGATAAATCATGATTGGGTTCCAAAGTCCCGACGTCTATTGAAGGCGTTGGGTGCCAATTCAGGTGTTTCCTCGTCATGTGACCATGGTTCTAAAATAACGAGGTGCGTGTATGAATGTGTGTGTGTATGTGTTCCCGGGTCTTTCCTTCGAGATTGACCCCGAACCGTCGCCAATAACCCACTGTGCAGCTCTAGTGCGACGTTAATTAACATACCAAACCAGAACATCCGCAAAAATTAACAAAAATAACATCCGCAAAAATTAACGGCGTGTATACGGGACTGGTGCACGATAAATCAGGTGTTTCCTCGTCATCTGACCATGGTTTTAAAATACCGAGGTGCATGTATGAATATGTTCATAGGCGTAAACTTGTATTGGGCCCATGGGCCTGAGCCCCTTCAATAATTTGAAAACCCGGCTAAGCCCCCCCAATAATTCAAAAGTTCTAACTTATATTTTGCAGAAAAAAAAATCACTTTCTCTTTTTTAATCTTCAACATGTACCATCAACCTTTCCTAGCAACTACAGAATTCCCTTATCTCTATTTTCAACAGAAGCAAAGGCTAGACCCATTGTCTACGTGGAAGAATAGGAAGAATATGCGGTGTATTAGGGGGGGAAGGGTAGTATGCCCTCTAGTGAATACTGGCCACACCCCTTTTTTCTAGTAACAGTGGCCAACTTTGAGGAGATTTCTGCGAATTGAATCACGTGGGTCCTGAGTACAAGAACTTCTGATAGCCTATATCCCAGGGTTAAAGCAAAGAATGGTGACAAGTAATTGGCCCTATATTGTGATTGCCCCGTTTAAAGTTTCAGCCTCGTCTCACAGTGGGTGGCCAGGGGTCGACATTTATGCAACTATCTGAAACAGACTTTAGGGATACTCTTCAGAAAGGCCTGTTGGGCTTCTTCAGTAGACGTGAGTGTCGGCTAATAGTGGATTCCCGTCTAGGACTTTTCCTATTGTACTTGTTGTACTGCAGTGTAAATGTCAAAATCTTCATTTTGATGCTTGTCGAAATTACTGGTTCGTTTAATTGCTTTGCCGCAATGCAACTATAGCAAGTTTATTAACAGGTAACTTGCATTTCATTAATTACTCTTAAAAACTTAAGCTTTTTGTATTAATTAAAATGCAATACCCTGAGCCCCTTCAAAATAATTCCTGGGGGTGCTCGAGCCCCCCCTCAGTGGCGGCCCGTGGTCAAAAATGTTAGTGCAGCCGAAAACATGTAACTCCCCCCTCCCCTTTCGCCTTTTTCCACAACCATACATGAACGGACATTCTTTAAAATTTATTACTCAAACTCAAATCAAAGATTCTTTTCACCTTTTATGAAAGATAACATGTAAAAATAATAGAAAACACTTACTTATTTTTTGAAAATTAAATCAATCCTCCTATCAAACTTGCGAATCGGTCAATTTTAATATTAATTTAAGTAAAGAAACAACAACACATGTGCAAACTTATCGAAAAAAATATTTTCGTTTGGAGAGATTCTTCGAAATTATCGTTTTCCTCCACCCCGCCGATCATTTAATCGAAATCCCTTGTACAGCTAATTTGAAAAAATCCTTTTGCGCTACGTTTGTGTCGTCACATACTCCATTTTAGCGTGTAGGGGAAGTCATACTACGTAAAGTTGCCATGGCAACGATGCAGCCGATTTTGAACTTCGCTTTTTGGCTGCAATTTTGATTGACTGGGGTTTTTCCTCTCCTGAATTTGTGCATTACGGAAACACGTTTGCTATTTATCGGAGATTATTTTTTACTTAGAGTTGAAATTTCATCTTCCTTTCCAATTCTGATCTTCCTATAAAATTAGTAAAATATATAATTTTAGTTTTAAAATACACTAATAAAATTAGGTGCAGCCCGGCTCTACTTGCTGTAGTGCACGAGCCGCCACTGTTCCCCCCCCCCCCTAATATTTTACTATTTTTTTTTTTTAAATTACTTAAAAAACCATCGTAGAATAGAGAATTCCTACAAAGAGGCATTCGAAAGGAAGCACCCCTTATTTATTCTAAACGTGTTTTAAAGTGGGGGGGAATTTGCTTTGAAAGGTACAGGAGGAAATGAGTTCCTTTCTCAACTGTTTCCAATCGAAGACGACATCATTAGTCATATGTCACCTTTTGTGAGAAACACCAGAAAATTACCTGTCAACAGCTGTACTTCGTTTGCAAAATGCTTACCGCCATCTGGTTACTCGACCAGCCATGTCGGGTAGTACCAGGGGGTAGTACGCTCATCTTCAAAGCATGTGAATGGCCACCAAAGCTGTGAATTGTATAGTTCGTCCCCATTTGTTTGTAATTTACTGGCCCTCGCCCTTATAGTCGATTTTATTGATGATCCTGTTGGATATTTTTGGCATTACTTGTTAAAAAGAAGTATATGTACAACTCAACTCTTGTCGTGCAGTTCATGTTCTGTCTTCAATAAATGTTTGTTATGGAATGTGTGTGAGTATGGCATCCTTACGAATAAATAATTAGCTATATATATCGTATCTTGTACTAAAAATATTAATTATTACTTCAATTTGGTAGCAGAGCGTGGTTGCTAAAAGTTCTAAGTAGTCAAAATCGCTATTGAGTCTAACGGCCAGTATCGGAAATTCGGAACAGTATCGTTTTCGTAAAAACATGGATCATCTGAACACAACTAGAATAGAACTGTTAAATGAAGTCAACTATGCCATATGGTCTATGAAAATAGAAGCTCTGTTAGAAGCAAAGGATCTATTCGAAGAAGTTGTACTTCAGGATGAACCAAAAAAGGAAGATGGAAACGAAACTAGCATCAGTAACCACAAAAATTGGTGCAAGAAAAACAAAGAAGCATTTGGAATCATTGTGCTTAGCTTAACAGCAGAGCAGGCTATAATCTACAGAGGAATGAAGAAAGCCAAAGATATATGGGAAGCTATTAAGATACGTTTTGAAGGTGCCAAAGAAGATAGAAGAACAGACTTGTTACTGGATTTAACAAAACTGAAAAAAGCACAGAACGAAAACGTGGAAGAATACCTTACAAGAGCACAAGGACTATCTCAACAAATAAACGAGCTTGGAAAGCAAGTTACAGAACGGGAATTGGTGAGATATATAGTTGAAGGATTGCCTGACAGATATGAAAATATCGTTTTAGCCCTATCTGTTAACAGAGGAATAAAGTTTGAAGACCTGAGACAAACATTGCTGAATTTTGAGAAAAAGGAACCAGGAAGAAAATTTGAAGACAACAAAGCCTACAGAACAAGAGATAAATTCCAGCCAAACAGAACAAGAGATAAATTCCAACCAAAACAAAAAACTTGTTATATTTGCAACAAACCAAATCATTTACAAAAGGATTGTTGGTATAAAAATTCGAATTTCAAGAAAAAAGAATTTGAAAAACCGAACAAGTTTATAAGAAATAGAAATGAACATGCCAAAATTTCGAAAGAAGAAATAATTCCTGTAAGAGAATCAGCCCTGACAACTACAGAAAAAGAAAGTGTTGATGAAGAAGAAACTGAATGGCATTTGGACTCTGCCTGTACATCACATATGACTCCAAATGAAATCTGGATGGAAAATGTAAAAGAAGAAAAGAAAATAGTGAGTGTAGCAGAAGAAGGAAGAAATATTGAATCAATATGCAGAGGAGAAATAAGAGCAACTACAGCAGAAGGTGAACCGAACAATGTAAGATTAAAGAATGTATTATGCGTTCCAAAATTGAGATGCAATTTAATGTCAGTGCCAAGTGTAGTGAAAAATGGAAATGAAGTCGTACTTAATAAGGATGGTGCATTTATTTATGATGAAGATGGTCACTTAGTATGTGAAGGTCAACTAAAAGAAGATATGTTCATCATGAAATTGATACCTCAGAAGATTACATCACATATTGAAACCTGTTTCAAAGCACAAGAAAATTCCTATGAAATGTGGCACAGAAGACTAGGACATGTTAATCATGAATACCTAAAAACAATGCAATCAAAGAAAATGGTGCGAGGTCTGGATAAACTTGAAGGAGAAATCAAAACATGTGATTCATGTGTTAGAGGTAAGATGACACGTTCCACATACAATGAAACATATTCAGAAACATCAATAACACCTCTTGAAGCCTTACATGTTGATTTATGTGGACCATTTAGAGTCGAATCTTTAAATGGGAAAAGATATATACTGACAGTAGTAGATCAATTTTCAAGAAGATATTTTGTGGAATTTTTGTCAACTAAAGATGAAGCTGGAGTTAATCTACAAAAATTGATTAAAAGAAGAGAAAATGAATTAAATCTTACAGTTAAAAGAATCAGAACAGATAATGGATCAGAATTTATTAATGAAGCATTAAAGGAATATTTAATTGAAAAAGGCATCAAGCACGAAAAAACAGTTTATTACTCAAGTAGAAGCAATGGAATTGCTGAAAGAGCAAATAGAACATTACTCGATAAAGCAAGAACTCTACTAGTCGACAGTGAACTACCACTTCATTTTTGGGCCGAAGCTGTTGCAACAGCCGAGTACATGCACAACATAACACCTACCAAGAATAGAAAAGAGAAAACACCCATGGAACTTTGGAATTCTAAAAAACCATCAGTACGTCACTTGAAACCATTTGGATGTGTTGCATACTACAAGATAGATGAAAATAAAAGGCACAAATTAGAACCCAAAGCAAAGAAAGGTGTATTCATTGGATATTCAAGAGAAAGAAAGGCGTATAGAATATTTGATACAGAAGAAAGAAAACTTCACGAGACATCAAATGTTGTTTTTGATGAACATAAAAATGGTTACTGTCCTAGTAGCACAGAGAAGAACAATATAAATTATATAGAAATCGAATACCCCATATGTAATCAGGATGATGCTGAAGAAGATGATACTGCAGTTATTCAGACATCTGATTCAGAAGAAGAAAGGAATACAACAACTACAGAGATACCTGAAATAAATGACTCGGATACAGATGAAAACATTGAAATAGAAGATATCCCGAGAAATGCAAGAAATAGAAAACTTCCTACTAAATATAAAGATTATGAAGTGTATGCAGTAACGGATTTTACACCTGAAACATACGAAAGTGCAATCACCTGTGATCAAAAAGATAAATGGAAACTTGCAATGGCAGAAGAAATTCAATCACTTGAAATGCATGATGTGTGGGAACCAGTTGAGAGACCAAAAAACAAGAAAGTCATCAAAAGTCGTTGGGTATACAAAATAAAAGATTTGGAAGATGAGAAACATTACAAAGCAAGATTAGTTGCAGCTGGTTATGGACAGAAACAAGGAGAAGATTTTGAAGAAAGTTTTAGTCCCGTCATGAAATGGGAATCTCTAAGAACACTTATAGCACTTGCAGCTACAAAAAACTCTGTTATTAAATTTTTTGATGTAAAAACAGCTTACTTAAATGGAGAACTAAATGAAGAGATATATTTAGAACCACCAAAAGGGTACTATTTAAAGAATGATAATGTATATTTTATCAAAAGAAGCATCTATGGTCTACCTCAATCAGGGAGATGTTGGTATAACAAATTCAGTAAAATATTAGAACAAGCTGGATTAAAGAAACTAAAGTCAGATCCATCTGTATATACAATGAAGAAAGATAATGAATATATTCACATTGGAATATATGTAGATGATTTCATTGCAGTAGCTAGTTCTGAAGAAATGATAAATAAAGTGATAGAAAATATCAAGAATAACATTGAAATTAGAGAGACTACCAGCACAAGCATATTTTTGGGAGTGGAAATCAAGCAAACGAAGAATGAGATTTCTTTATCACAAAAGAACTATGCAACGAAAGTGTTAGAAAAATTTGGAATGAAAGATTGTCACCCTGTGAGAACACCCGGTGTAACAGGAGACAAACAACTTGATGATTATCAAAAATCAAGGACTTTTTCACAGCAGAAATATCAAGAAGCTATTGGGTCTATTATGTACCTTGCAATAGGCACTCGACCAGATATAGCCTACACCATCAGTAAACTTTCGCAATATTGTAAAGATCCAAGAGAAGTCCATTGGACAGCAGTGAAACGCGTCTTAAGATACATTAAAGGAACTGTTGACAATTGTCTGAAGTACAAGTCTACAAAAGGTCAACTAAACGCCAGTACAGATTCAAGTTGGAGTACTACGCCAGATGCAAAGTCCTATAGCGGATATTTACTAAAGATTGGCCAATCCCTAATCGGTTGGAAAAGTGGAAAACAAAAGCTTGTAGCATTATCTACAATGGAAGCTGAATTGATTGCCGCTTGTGATTGTGTGTGTGGTGTCAAGTGGATTCAATCTTTGCTAGAAGAATTGGATGAAGACGAGGTTGTCAGCAAACCAACTGATATAAAAACTGACAGTAAAAGTCTCATTGATTGGATAAATAATCCAAAAATAAATTGTCGCAACCGACATATAAATCGAAAATACTACTTTATAAGGGAAGATCAAGAAAACAGAGACATTACCATGACATATATGAACACTAAAGATCTTGATGCTGACGCTATGACTAAACACCTAGGAAGCGAAATTTTGAAAAAACACATGAACAGTGTTGGACTTGTCGCAATGTAACTCATTCTCTCTTTTAGAAATGCTTAAAAATATAGGAGGGAATTGTTGGATATTTTTGGCATTACTTGTTAAAAAGAAGTATATGTACAACTCAACTCTTGTCGTGCAGTTCATGTTCTGTCTTCAATAAATGTTTGTTATGGAATGTGTGTGAGTATGGCATCCTTACGAATAAATAATTAGCTATATATATCGTATCTTGTACTAAAAATATTAATTATTACTTCAGATCCCCCCCCCCCCCCCCCCCATTGTGAATGACCAATGTATGCTTGTGTAGACAGTTTTTGTATGTACGCTTTTCTGAAACTTGCCTCTAGGGGCCGAAGTCATGGAAGGGCTACAGCAACAAAAAATAAATCCCTGGTGAGATCTAACAACCGCATTACAGTTGTTGTTTTTTAGTGTAAAGACAGCAATCTTAGGAAGCATTTCTTTTTGCAAACGAATGGTAGTAGATTTCTTCTGTCAGCATATTCCTCTGTTTTGTCAGTTAAGTAATTATTTCTGTATTCTAAAAGTCAATTAAAAGTTATACCATCTTTTCTAACGATAAATGTTTTGTAATTATGCTTATCAATTGGCAGTAACTCTAGTTTTGTTATACACTATTAAGTGAATAACACTAAGCATATGCTTATGTTTAAAAACAAGTTGAAGTTCATTTTAATCTTGAATTACATATAATAAATGAAATGTCATTGTAGAATTAGTGTAAGGAAAATGTGTTTTTACATAAAGTCTAAATTGCTAATTATTTTATTGTATCAATAGAATACTTGTTATAGTTTATTTCATTTCAGTAATATTTAAAATTACAAATTTATAGGTTTTCACAATATAATATCTAATTTTATTTTTGTACTCAGTACTCTGGCTCACGTACATTTTTTTTTTATATTACGTCTTTTTTAAAAGTCTGAAAAGCATAAATATAATAGTTTAGTTTGAAAACTACCTATAAATTTATCAATTTAAGCAGCTAAAATAAACGTAATTTCAAGTATTTATATAAATGTCTACAGTCCAAAGAGTAATTTTAAGAATAATGTAAAAAATGCGTTTTTAAATAAAAAAAAATATTATTTATGGACATTTCATAAATTATAATCGTATTTCCCATAATTTGTTCCTTTTGATAAACCAACAGATTCATGCACTATTTTCTAAACAGCTTATATAGTTGAAATTTCTTCTTTTAGAAAATTAAATTTTGTTAAAGAAAGTTAAATAGAAACAAATTCCTCAAATCTGAAAAATTTCACATTTTAGCGTACAATACGGACATTTGAAATTACTATAAAACTTTTCCTGGTTAATATATATTCTAAAGCTGTCAAAACAAAAACGGATACAAGTTAAAACATTTAACAAGTAAAAATTTAAAGCATTGATTGTTTTTTAATTGTTTAATAGCTCACAACTCCTTACTATTTTATATTGTATAACAATATATATATTGAAAAAAAAAATCAGTACCCCTGAAAAAAAGAAGTTCCTACGCCACTGAATTTGGCCATAAATCTAATTGAATGGACAAAATGGAAAATCATGACAAAGGGAAAATTACAGTACCATAAATTTTCGGATTTCAATTATATTCCCCCCACCCCCCCTCCAAAAAAAAATACGCTATTTTCTTCAGTTAAATTTTGGGCCCCCCCAAAATTTTGACAACTTTACGCCTATGAATATGTTTCCAGGTATATCCCTCCAGAGACACCGAACCGTCGCCAATAGCCTACTGTGCATCATATACTATTCATTCAAAGTACAGCCGCGGGAAAAAACGAACCACCGATGATTATTTCGTTAGTTTTTATAGTAGAGCTCTAAACTTGATATACCATTTTGCAAGGAATAAAGTTTACTATACATTGATATACAAAAAATTTGCATGCGGGGGATTTTCTTCATACTCGAATCCGTACCAACTTTAAAATTTTCAATAGCTACACCTACTTTTGATAGCGTGATCATTCATTCCTTCACTCCCGTATACCCCTCGCCTTTATATAAGAATTTAGAATGTTATGCCAACACGATCACAGCGCTTTTAATTCTCAAAATTAGTAGATTTCTGTTAAGTTCTGCAGATTTTAAATTTGTGTATGAACCCTTAAATGATAATTTGATGCACATTTTAATATAGCCAAAAAACTACAAAGAGGAAAATCATGAAATTTTAGATAAGCATATAAAACGTTTTTCTGAATCCATCACTATCAAAATATAGCATGGTCATAAATTTTATAAATATTATTATCCTAATTTAAATAAAATTAAAAAATATACAAGTAATGAAAGTTATAGTGTATTTTATTTGGGTCGTTTAGAAGTAACAGAGATAAAAAATATCAGCTTAATAAAATTATTATTTCGAAAGATATGATTAAAAGTTTAAGAAATTCATCTATAACTATACGAGTTTTAACTTTCGATATTCATAATTAAAAAACTACTGAACCAAATGACTTGCAAATTGCTTTTCAACGATAAATTTTGTCGTAGATTCTAAATATTGAATCAAAATTGGGTGTTGTTATTGAAAATTTTAAAGTTGGTGCAAATTTTATAAAATTCGCACCAACTTAAAAATTTTCATAGGGGCGAATACCTTAATTTTAATTAATATGAAGATTATCTCCTATGCAAATTTTTTGTTTTGTATACCAATGTGTAGTAGACTTTATTCCCTACAAAATGGTATATTAAGTTTAGCTCTACTATAAAAACTAACGAAATAATCATTGGTGGTTCGTTTTTTTGCCACCGGCTGTACATGATAGTTTAATGAAAAAAATTCATGAATGGAATGGCGTGGTTAATCATGTGTTTGGAGTCCTTCAATCTAATCTTATTAAGAATATTTCTTTCCCCAGTATGAATCTGATGTCGTTTGTATTTCAATGTATTTAGATAATTACACAGCTCAGTTACATGGCTCAGTTTAGGTGGTGTTGACTGAGCGTACTACGCTTACATATTTACGATATTTCATATTATGTTTTTTTAGTCATAATTTTGAAAGGCAGTCACGTGCTTGGAGACATCCGGTCTTAGATGTTGGCTTCTCGATAAAATATCCTAATCTCTCTACCACAGTCTATTCGTGGTCCAGTAATAGTAAACACAACAAAAATTTCTGAAAATGTACCTCTTATTTCCGAAGTGGAAATCATGAGAACTAGCAATGTTGATGTTGTAAGTAACTTTTCCCGGTTTTGATATTTTTATTATTGCATGAAAGTAATTTGATAACGGTTTTCTCAAGGTATGGGTGCCACTTTATGTCAAATTTAAAATTGTTTGAAAAGGGGTTATCACTTTGTTTTCAGGATAATTCTTTGTTGGGTAAAATATGAGTTGTGTTCTTTGTAATCCAAATGTTACCTTTAATCAATCGGCCTCATTAAACGTGATTATAGCATTTCGGTAAATTCCTAGTGTACGGTGTCTCCATGGCGCGGTTCTCAAAATTGGCGCCAAGGCCTTGGCAAACAACGTGAAGCAATGCGAGAAAAAAAAAAGTAGGGTTGTCGTACATCATGATATTGCTAGGAACGTCATGAAATAGGGTTGCTAAAATATAAAATTTATCGCCTAACAATTGGCGCCAAATCACATTTGGCGTGGGCACTGTTCAATTTTTAAAAAGTTTATTCACTAATCTTTTAGTTTATAGGCATATCAAAGAAGCATCCCCCATATGAAACTTAAATTAGATGCGCTGTTGCAATGGCCCATCCGCAGACGTGTCATTTTTATAGTTTTGTACCTAATGACTACAGAACCCATTTGTCAATGATGCCATTATCTTCAATCCTTAACCATACATAAAGTTGTAAATAAGATTGCTAATTAAGGGACAAATCAAGTCATGTAAAAACATTTGTATCTTACAGTTCTTCAACATTACAATATGACTGATTAAAAAATGAGTTCACTTAAAAATATTGGCAAGAAAGGACATCATAGTCAATAATTTTAAATAACTTTTTAGTTCCGTTTTGTCTTAAGGTCCACTAAAATTATGAAATAATTCTTCTGTAGGAAATTTATAGTGGTTAGCATTAGCACTAAAGTAATGTGGTGATCATCCAGTGTCAGGCATGTATGTAAGAGAAGAGGAGGGTTCAAACCCTTCCCACTGAAAGCCAAGAAAAAAAAATAACAACCAAATTACTGTGGAAATCATAAAAATTGAGTTATTCTTTTGAGGTGGGGATGAGGAGGAAGAACTTCTGTTAGCATGGAGGGTATTGATTACCCCCACAGATAGAAACACAATGACGTCATGTTATGTTTAATTTGAGCTAAAGATGTTGGGTCGAAAATCAGTTGACGGCGGCGACAGTGTCTCTCACTAACTGACATCTACCAGTAAAACAACCCCATGTGCTCTGTTTACTTCACGATTGAAACCTGAAAACTTCCTTTTTTCTCAGATGGATTGTGTTGGAAGGGAGAAATCGGATTATTCTATGCATGAATTTTAAAATGCACTGCAACTGGGATTTTAACTTGTATTCAACCCATTTGATGAATGGTAGCATACAACTCCCGATCATAATGTCTTAGGAGAAAGAGGAATGTTAATAAAATTTGTAACAGATCTGTAATAGGACTTAGCAAACTTTTAAATATTCTGATAGTAATGGTGCAATGGACTTTGAAGAAGTACATTGATTTCATTGCAAAGTTACACTTTTTTGCGTATACTCTAATTTATCATTTATGAAGACATATTGACTTTGTACTTTAAAAATTAAAAGGTGCATGATAATTTTTGTTTGGAGAGTACTTTTTCTTAGTTAAAACTTCATATATTTTTTAATACAATTAGATTTAGTTTTTAGAATACATTGGAATTTAGGTCTTGGGAATATAAGTTACAGAAATTGGGGTGCATTAACGTTTGGCATTAGATTTTCTTTTAAAGGGATACATTGATCTATTTTTTAAAGGGGGCGGGTGGTTTTTTTCCTTAAAGTTTTCTTTAACATTATTTTATAGTGGGGTCCTATGGTTTATTTCTTTTATGGATGAATTCTTCTTCCCTGCAAGCTAAATTTCTTTTTTACTTAGAGGTACATGTACTCTAATTTCAATGTAACATTAAGCATTTACTATTAGGAGTGAATTATGTTTTTTTCTTCAAAGTTGTGCATTTTCCTTTTAGTTTTGGTGGTACAATGAAAACTTTTGTGTACATTGAAGTTTTTATCCTTAGACTATGATCTAGAGTCCTTAGTTTTCTGAGGTTACATCTTAATCCATGGAGTACATGAGAGTTTTGAAATTTTGCTACACCCAAAAGCTTTATTCTGCGTTAAATTTTAATTTCATTTGCTCCAAAAAGCTTATTTTTATGCTCCAAAATTTCAATTTCAGCTGCTCCAAAACGCCTTTTTGCTGCTCCAAATTTCGATTTTACCTGCTCCAAAATACATTTTTACTGCTCCAAATTTTAATTTTACCTGCTCCAAAATGCATGAAGTCGGGCAACACCCCTATACATTGAATGTTGTATATTGCACTAATAAGAATGAGTTATAAGTAAAGTATTTTTAAAAAGTATTTATTTTTTAATGAGCATATTCCAAAAGAATTTTTTTTCTAAAGTGTACAACAGTAGATATAGGTTTTTCCATAAAAATCATAACATTCTTTTTAGATAATAAAATGTTCTCATGAAAAAAAAATGGCCTACGTAGTCTGTCAGTGATTCAGTCAACTGAAACTTCATATCTTTTTCTCCGCAGTCCGTCATTCTCCCCGTCCACAATGCAGGACAGTGGCTCGAGCAGTGTCTGCAGTCTGTCCTCGACCAAGACTTCTCTGGGACCATGGAGCTCTCTGCCTATGATGACGGAAGTGAGGTCGGTGTTCAAGTTCAATTGAAAATGTCCCCCCCCCCTCCCCCTGAAAGAAATCTGTTCATGATCAAAATAACTGTGTCTTTGAAGTGTCTCGAATATTTTTCTTTTATTATATTTACCAAAAATTTTTTGAAACAAGTAAATCAATTTTATATTTGCCAGAGACACCTTGAAAGAATAATTTTAATATATAAGTATATTATAAATTATAATCATTATGTATAATTACTAGTTGTGCTGTTCTACAGCTAAAAAAAAGACATTAAAGCCCAAAACCTTTTACCCTTTTGCTGTATCCTCACTAGGATTCAGAAACTGCACAGTCAGTATATTTTTACCAAATCGATTTTGTAGTCGGATCATATTGTCTAGTTTACAATATAAATGCTAAAATAAACTGGTTTTATAAGGAATACAAAAATAATAGTTCTACTGAAAGATAGACCCCCCATATTGATTGATGGGATATGCTGAAAGTACATAAATCATCACGATTGCACAACACGCGTAGTTAAAAAGGAGTTTGTTTTTCTACTGTCATAATTCACTTAATTCCAATTTACATACAAAAAAATTTAATCGATGCCTTTTTTTAAAGACAGTTAGGGTGGGAAGGACGCTTGTGCTTGACTGAAAAGGTCAAAAGGGGCGGAATTTTTTCAAAAGAGGTGGAATTTGAGAAAAAGGGGCTTGAGGGCGCTATCAAGAAAAATGAAAAAAGATATGAAAAAAGGGCGGACAGGGCGGACCGCCCTTCAAAAAATGCCTAGAGTGAACACTGTGCTTGTTAAAAACTCAGTTTTGGAGTAATTCCTTCTTATGACTGGATCAGATAATTTTAAGTGGATTTTTAATTTAAATATTTTTTGTCTTGCAGGATGGGTCTCGTGGCATTCTGGACACGTTCACCTCGCGCCTTGAAAAACGTGGCGCTTTGTGCGTTATCTCTGGGACACCAGGGGAACCGGGAGGAGGTCAGTGCAGAATCACAACTTATTGACAGATCTTGTTTTTCAGTAGGGCTCGTGTGGCCTGGTTGGAAAAGTGCCAAGCTTGTAGTCTGTAGGTTGCAGGTTTGATTCTTGCCTTAAGAGAGCAGAAGGCTTGTAATCAGAGGGTTACAAGTTTTAACAGTTTGTCATCTGGCAAAACATTGCCTCATAGAAGGGACTAGTGCATGTTGAATCTTTCCTAGGTTCAAAAGTTCTACGAGCCTGCTGTGCTTCCAAGACAAGGTTCATACTTGTAATCCTTCGATTATGAGCTTGGCACTCTTCTGTGCAGGTCACCCCTGGTCCTACTGAAAAACAGGATTGTCTTGGTGTCAGAGTTTTTAGAGTGGGGTGTCAGCTAAGGAGTTGTCTTCTTTATGTGACCATGATTCAAAATTCAGGCCTCGCAACAGGTCCCTTTTTTCCCTAGAAGTCCTTTTTGTTACTTGAAGTACTTAAAAGTCCTTTTTTTCAGAAAAGGGTCCTTTTCCCCCTTTTTTTTACAAGAATATTTTTTTCGTTTTGTGCCTATGATAACAGATTTCTGGCCCTTTTCCTCTCCCTATTTTACCAAAGATTTATTTTTTTCATTTAGTATTGACCATACAAAAATCAACATTCATGAGTCTGCTGATAATGTGCTGCAAATCTCGAAATATCATTAAACGAGAAGCAGGCTGGCTGTTTTTGTCTTTAAAAACATAATTAATCACATTGGTGTAGAATGTGGGCCTATGTGTAAACAATTTATGTCCTTCCAGGACCACCGGATCAGATCGCATTAATTGATTGTATCAACAACAATTGTAAATGAAGAGCTTGTTCGGGGAAAGACTGATAAATAGCAGGTGCAAGTGTGAATTGTAATTATTATAAATTCACAGTATCTCGTATTGTAATTAAGAAAATACTGTTTGAGTCACATTTTTTTTAAAAAATAGACATCTTCTGTAGTAAGTAGCATCCACGCTAAATGTCAAGTAATTCGGACCATAATTAAAAAAATTACATGAAATTGTTACAAAAATATTAAAGTATTTTCGCACAAATTTACTTAATTACTTTTATTAGTGCTCCGATTTTCTTCATATTTGTTTGGAAAAATGCTGAAAAAACGAGTGAAAGGAAGTACAACTGACAGTTTAATTGCTGCAACAAAATGCATGTGCTGCAAATTATATGATCATTCACTGATTCAAGTAAAGTCTGTCAAAAGTAAAAATATGTAACTACCAAACAATATGTACACATTTGTTTAAAGGGACTTGTGAAGACTGAATGCAAGACCATCTCAATATATCCAGCCTTCAAAGAACTATGAATTGACAAAACTGGAAATGAAATGATACATTTTTGCAGCCAGCTGTTGTTTATGTTTACTATGATTTGGGAGTAGGGACATTTAATGCATAACCAGTCCACTATTTAACCAATAGTTATGAAACTCTTGAATTTGTGGGGGAAAAGTCGCGGACTTGTGTCCGTGATGTAATCAAATCTGATTATAAATTATTTGCCTGGCGTCAGAAAGTTCGAAAGATATTTTATAAAAAATCACACGCCAACTGTTCGGCGATTATTTTAATTGCATTCACATCAGTGCTGCCAATTTTCAGTTTTTGAAATCGACAACATAAAGATGAAAATGCCAGACTATTATTATCACAATCCATACAAAATCGCCAAATTGTGGATTATCTGCCAAAGTTGTTGGCGTGGTATCGAGAAAAAGGATATTTTCCCCAATAGTTGTATGTCTGATCATTGCCGAGTGAGCAGATACAATTTGAGTTTTTCAGTTGCATGCAAATAGTTCAGTTGAATGTCCGAATGTTACCAGAGATGGCTAGTGATGACTAGCCTGTATTATTACCTAGAAAATATAACTTTATTTACATATCTTTTTGCTCCTTTGCGTTTTTTGTATAATTTTGTCACACTTACATTGATGATTTAATGCAGACTTATTATTTTGGTCCCTTTTTTAAAAATGTTTGGTCCCTTTTTCCCCTAGAGACATGTAAAAAGTGTTGTGAGCCCTGAAAATGGTAATGCACTATTCCCAGGTCTTTCCTTCGAAATAGATCCCGAACTGTTAATCAACCAACCTGTTTTTAAAATTGCTAAAATACTAATTACACTTTTTATTGCATTTTACAATGTTATATAATCAGTCCTATTGACAGATGCATTTGGTATCTGAATATCTTTTCATTGACCTCTTTCAGTAGGCTACGCTAAAAATAGAGCCATCGCCCAAAGTCATGGAGAATACCTTTGCTTTTTGGATGCTGTAAGTACTTCTTTTTTTTTAAAAAAAAATTACCTATTAAATATATTCAATGATCGTAATCATTTCTTGTACTTGTACCTTGGATCTATTTGGACAGGTGTTTTATTATAGATATAAAAATTCCTCAGAACACTGGCCATGTGCAGTTCTGATGTACTTTATATATGGTTCGCCAATTCAAAAATAAATATACAAATCAATTTCTGCATTGAAATATTATATATTTTAGCTATAAAGCAGTGTCAGTTTAGATATTTTATAAACTCAGAAATACCTAAGAATATTGGTTTAAAATTGGAATCAGCATTCCATACTTATAAAGAAATTAACATTCATTTGAAGTCTGTGGCATTGAAAGTATTCATGTGTCAAAACTTTTAAACTTTTGTTTAGAAAATGGATAAGGAGTATAATGTTTGAAAGATAAGGAATATATGAAAAACTAAAAATGATTGTTTTGTAAATTTCCTCAGTTTTTTGGTCTTGGAATACAAAAAGAACTGAACTGGGGGGGAAATGCCATGTCTATGAATAATAATTGTAATTAAATATCCAGGATTTTAATAAAAATAAAATTTATTAAATAAATAGAAAAAAATAATGGTGTAGGCCACAAAGTTCGGTGAACACTATATAGTTTGCAAATACTTTCGCTAAAGGCATCTATTTGTAAATCATGCACTAAACTGTTTGTATCAATAATCCTGTAATTTTTTACATGTATAATAAAATTCTTATAACATAACAAAATATGTTTCTTTATTGTATTTAGCAAGCACACCAGATAAAATATTGGAATTCAATTTCAAGTGGGTCTACTAACTATGTTATAGTGAAATATTTATAAAGTATTGGAAGAGATGATTTTGTAAAAAAAATATTTGTATAACAGAAATCTGATATTCATCACATGTATGTAATAAAAAAAACAATCTTCAATAATTTTTAACCACATGGTGAATACGGACATTAGGGTGGGTCGAAAAAACTTTTTTTATATATCGTTATTCTAATAGTGCGAGAATGGGACTTGTAGTTCACTTCCCATCTCAAGCAGAGGCAGTTGAAAGATGTGTGAAGTTAGTAACAGAAGCATCTGCTAAGGTTTATGTGGAGCTGAAAATGGAGACGAATTCATTAGAACAATGTTCTTATCACAATCAGTAATATGATTTATGTAAAGATGTTGTGGTGTCATGTGATTATTTTGAAGGTGAGGAAGATCACTGCACGATATATTGATTTAGGTCTTTGTTGTCGAAAGGTTGTTAATGCTTGTCTTCCTGATTTTGTAAAACAGGACAAAAACTGTGCTGAGTTTTTTTACCTACATAAATCTTCCTCAATTAAGGGGGAAAAAAGCGGACCGGTCTGGAGGAGAGGGCTGCATGGGCCGCTGTGTCCCCCTGGATCCGCCAATGAATTTGACCATAAGGATGAATTCAAATATCTGTAATCTGGTCATCTGTAAGTGTATTTGTGTAAGTGCATGTATTAAATAGTATTCGAAACATATTTCTATCACATGAAAAAGTGTACTTTTAACAAAAATAGCAATAATTCAAGGGCGATGTGGAGGCAGAAGATATTATCTGATCGAAAAAATATTTTGCATCATGTTTATTGATCATATTAGACACCCTTTCCATGCTATTAATGTAAATATTTCGAAAAATATTCTTTTACTACAATAAATGAAAAAAGACAAATTTTACCCAAATTTCAAGTGCGATGAGGAGGCAGAAGATATTATCCGATCAAAAAAATATTTTACAGCCTGTTTATTGATCACACTGGTTACTCCTTTCTGCACTATTAGAATAATGATATCGAAAAAAAGTGTTTTCGACCCAACTTAACGGCTGTTTTATATATCTGTTCGTATATCATCAGTTTTCCAAGCAGTACACAAAACTTAAAAGCTCATTAATAATCTCTCCTTTGTAACGTTTTTGAATTTAAAGCATTTGGATGACTTTTCTAGTGTATTAATTATTTTTAAAAAATACAGGAATGTCTTGGAAATATAAATTAAACTCTTATACAGTGAAAACAAACCTACAGATTGAATATTTTGCTTATCCATCAGAGGATTAAGTATAATTATGTCCCTTACTTTTACAATATAAAAAGTTTTAACTTCTGCAAAAAAGGGGCATATTTGATGTGCACTGATGTGGCTAGAGTTTGCAGATATATTGTCTTAAAAATAATATAAGCATTTAAAGGGCACTGTTTTTTGTAATGAAAGTACAGAATTTGGGGATTGTTGAAATATTTCCATAGAAGACGGATTTCTTATACTATGTGTGGATAACCTAAGAATTTTTGAGAAATTTTAAAAATAAAAAATTGACATTCAAGTTCAATTTGTGTTCCATTAAGTTTTTCAAAATAACTGCAAAGAATTTTAGCTTTTCCTGACTGTGATCAAAATCCATCTTTCACTTCCGCAGGATGACATGATGATGGAAAGTCGCGTGACGGAGCAGTACAAGGCGTGTCATCTCAAAGAAGATGTTGTAAGTTTCTTATTTGTTAAAAAGGGACGTTTGAGAAAGGTGCTTGTTTTAGTACAGTTCAGAATGCAAAAATAAAAATTTCAATTTAAGAAAGGGACGTTTTAAGATTATTATGTATTGACAGTATATTCCAAGCTTATCAACACATACTGGATTTACATGTGTAACCAAGTCTTGGTATATTTACAAGTTTAAAAAAATAGTTATCAATCTATGCTGTGCTTGTGAAACATCACAATAAAAAACAACAGTAAAACGCTTTGAAATGACAATGTACAAATTTTAAGAAGACAATGTACAAATTTCAATGAATATTTACCATACAAATAATGACAACCAACTACAGGTTCTAAGTTCTGCAAGGTTGGTACTGTTTGACACATCCTAACAATCCGATCTAATTGTCTTTTAAAACCAACCACTCCTAACGAATGCAACACCTCTTCAGGCATACCATTCCATTTATCTCTTGTTACCCTTGTTATGAAAATAATGCTCTCTGCCTTCTCTATTAAGTTGTGGTGTGTATAACCTCTTGTATTATTGACTGTATTAAATTTTAGGCTCTCCACATCACCTGATTTAATAAATTTAAATAGTTGAATAAGACCCCCTCAAGTGTATACCTCCTCTCCTTAGTGACAGGCATATCTTTAAAAAGATATGAGCCAGTTGCCATAGTTCATTCTCACCCTAGTTCACTGCACACTCAAGATGAAGCCTAACCAACCCCCTTATACAATGGCCATATTACATGTTTTTAGAATTAGATTATACATTCCTTTTAATAAATCCCAGCATTCTATTCGACTTTTTACTTGCTATCACATTTTAAATACCATATTAGTCAACCCACCCAGAACCCTAAAAAGAGCTCAACATGAAAATTATGTATCGCGTCAAGCAAACACATCTTCTCCTCATGCACATCTCAGTTTAAAAACATAGTTTTTCTGTTTCTTATCTCTACTTGGATGACGGTATCATCACACCAAGTCCATGAGCTCTTGGTTTTTTTATTTAGGGTTTAAGGACTCATTTAAAATAATATTCTTCTTCTATTAAGGTCTCTTATACATGCAAATGACCAATGCCTCAGTCTCAGAAGTGTTATTGGCCAATTTGAGGTTGAGAGCACATTTTGAATCTTTAAATAGATTTTAATTGGCAGAAACCCCCGATGAATGTTTTTTCCATTCTACGTTACAATATAACATGTTACAGTTAAAAGCCATAATTGTTTTAATTTGATTTATATTTAATTTAGTTTCAGACTCCCCTAAATGTAGTAATATATTAATTAATGTAATAATAATTTATCCTTATATAATTCTCAAACTTTTGTACCTGGGGATATTGACTTTTAATTCCGTAAAGTCCAAACTTAGATGTCCCCCGTTTTCATAAATCCCCTAAAAGTTTTTCAACTGACCACTGCTTTTTCGTCCTAAATCGTCCCCCTATCGAATTCTTGTGTCATTACGGTTTGTGTTTTGATCCTTACTTTGAGTTCTCAAATAGCTTCTGCTTTGGAACTGCAGAGAGGAGGAAAATGGTTTAACTGTAACCGTTTTTTTTTTTTAATTATGTGATTGGCCGCGAGGTAAATTGAGATGCTTATTTCGAGAGATCTGGCAGCGAGGTTTTGGTGATATATGCGAAAGAGCGCTGTTTTTACAAGATGACCTTACTTGACACGACTTGCTAACTTGACCAGACTGGTGTTCGACATGACTTTCTGACTTGACACGACTTTTACATGACTGGAGGTGACTTGCCTGACTTGATCTGATGATAGACTTTTAACTAACCCTTGTTTCAATCGCAGGCCGTGTGTCCATTTTTCAAAATGCTATAGGTTAACATCTCGTGCAGTAGCCGCCTATGCGGGGTTAAAATAACTTAACCACCGCCCTCTCCACCTGATGTAAGTGAGAGAGATCGACGTAGGACCAGGAAGGATGGACGGGTGGCCCTTGCCGTCTATGAAACGACATCATCGGAGCCCTGATGTCGCGGTCGTTCCCCGACTGTTCGGTCGTCCCTGTAAAGTGTCCTGGATCCTGGACGAGGTCCCAGAGCATGAATGCATCTTCAGTTACTCGTTGCCTCGGTTCATATCAACTCACTACCTTTGAACTGGGATAAGCCAAGGACTGTTGGAGACTATCATTCAAGCTCCCAACATCTGTGGCGACTATACCCTAAGTACCCCTTTTTTGTCCGCCTCCCAATTTAGGACACCTTTAATTCGTTAATGGCAGTAGCAGCGTGGCCAAGTTTCCTTTTTTGTGGTCTTATTGTGTCGCCTTGACCTCCTGTCACATCTCTCTCGACAAAATTGTTGAAGTTGGCATAAATATTTTTTCGTTGCTCTCACCCTTTAATTTCTTTTAGTTCTTAAATAGTTTGGCAATGTAAGGATTTATTAAGTGTTCCGTTCCATTATTTTCGTGTTTACTTAAATAATTTGTTTTCCTTTGGTCACTCAAATTTTAGTCTTGGTTTTATTTCTCTTTTTGATTTGTTGTTTAAAACTATACGATCTCGCCATGTAAATACTTAACTTAAACAGTGATTAATTTTATCGTTCTCTCTTATCTTTTCTTTTTATTAAAGTTTTTTATAAAATTACTATATAACATATAATTTATTATATACATTCCATAATAATTATTTCTCATGTGCTTTTAGATCGTCGGCTGCTGCTTCCACAGAGAGCCGACAGATTCCACCCCTCGCTACGTCCACTGGGCCAACTCCCTCTCTCCGCTTCAGCTGCAACAGCAGGTGAGGAATTCACAAATACTATGAGGTCTCAATCTATAGTGGAATTTCTTTAAATAAATTGGACCTGGCATGACTGGTAATCTAACAGGTTTTAACTGTGTGCGATTTTCCAAATCGCACAGCTGAAACCTTTTAGATAACCCCCTTTAACCTTTAGGAGCCCCTTTAGTCCTTCATAAACTTATCAATAAGTTTGAATATAAATTTTAAAACTTATTAATAAGTTTGTCAGATTTTTGAAAATCCAAAATCAAGAATTTTTTTTATTAACTATAAATGAATCAGTGAGAAGAAGAACGATAATAGTCCAATGGGACTTCGTTGGACTTGTACCATTCTCTTCTGATTTATTCAAATATAGTTGACAATCAACAACAAATGTTAGATGCGGCTACATTTCATTTGCATAGAATATTTATTAGATAACTTATTTACGTAAAATTTCTGTATTATTTTGTTCTGTTTATTGAACGTTACATACGAGCTTGGTATTTGATCAAATGAGACTCGTGACAACCGAGCCATTTGTCATGGAATTAGTGTCGTAATGGAATTCTCTGGGAACGTAGAATTGTGTTTCTATTCCTATACCCTTGTGATTTTTTTAAACACGTTTCACATAAAATTGAATTAAACTTATCTAGTATCTCCATTCTGCTCCAGATGCCAGAGTCCCTGTGCTGTGACACGTGTCCCACAGCCTAAGGGCGGCCCTACATTTGGCTTATAATAGCTGAAATGTGAGATTTCATAAACATGTTTGATGTTTCCTATTTACAAAATTAAGATAAATTTATTCAGTAGATAGCTTATTAAAAAATAATATTATCTCAAAAATCATCATTTTAAGTGTTATAAAGTATTTTAACATTTATGTTATTTCTATACACCATTTTCAAAATTTCAAATTATATACCATTGACAAAAAATGGCTTGGAAATGATTTTCTGTAAAAACAATTAGTATCCAAAAACAATTATAAAAAATTTTAGAAAGCGAAATTTTTTAAAAAAATTATATTTATTTCTCCTATTTTAAATGCTATTTGTAATTAATTTTCCATAAAATTTTCGACTGCTCCGTTCTCCCTTCTGTTTTTCGAGAAAGTATCATAAAGTAAACGCCTCTTCTCATTTCAGGTGTACACTTCTTTCGGACCGACTGTCGTAATGCCAACATGGTTTTGTCATCGGAAGGTTTACGAGCGAGTCGGCAGGTTTGACGAGAGTGGGAAAGTATGTGTATCCCGTTAGAATTTAATGTTGCAATAACTTTCTAACCTAAGTGAGCATTCTATTAGAATGTCGCACAACATTTATTATTATTATTTGTATAACTTGAATTTGTGATCTCTAGTCCCATTGGCAATATTGATTTCTAATCAGTGGCATATGCAGGGGTGAGTTGGGTAGGGGTGCCACCCCTCCCACCTTCAGTATAGTTTTAAAAAAAATCTTCACAAAAAATAAAGTGTATTATTTTACATTAAAAAATATACATTTGTTTGCAGAAAATAAATTAAAAAAATTTTGAACATTATAAGTGAAAACATTGAAAGACCCGATGTTGATGTGGGATGTCTGAGCCTGAGAGGGCTTTCTATAAGCGGAATATTGAGATATGGCCAGAACGGGGTTTAACAAGTCGGCAACACTAAACCGTTGTCTATTTTCACTTAGACGCTCAGAGTCGGAGAGTTTGTATTTGAAATGCGGTTGGAACACTGAGTACATGTATTAATTACTTCGTCTCTTCATCATCATGCAATAACTGTAAACCCTTAAAAAGTCATTGATTTGTTTTCAGAAACACCACACCAACTTGAATTCCGTGTTTTAAATTTAACATTGTAAATAATGATGTTGATGTTATGATGTTGTTAACATTGTCAGATGATAAACAACCAATTTTAAATAACATATTCCCTTTAATTATTTGCACTTCTGTATGTTGCCTGCATACCATCATTTATACTATTTTATAAAAAAATATTTACTCTGGAATTTGTTTATTGTAACTTAATTTTTTTTAAATTAATTTTTTATTTATTATTGCTGTGTGTGTAAAGTAATCTGACCCCCCTCACCCCCTCCCTTCCCCATTAAAAATTTCCTTCGGATGCCACTGATTCCAATCCCTCCACATACCCAATTTGATAAATTTGAATAGCTGAATAAGGTTCCCTCTGACCTTTCTCTGTTAAAGTGTATACATATTTCTAAGCTTATCTTCATAATTCATTCCCGAAGCACCCTGGACCATTCTTGTGTGCTATGTGTTAAACCTGTTCTAACCAATTGTATCGTTTTAAGATAAGCACTTAGAATTGTATCTTGTATTCAAGATGAGGCTTAATCAAACTTTTATACCATGGCCATTACCAGAACTTTATTTTGGGGATGGTTCTCTTGTTATTCAATCTATCTTAAAATTAAACAAAAGTAATAAATTTTAGAAATAAGGCATTTAATTTAGATATGTTTACAAACTAATAACTTTTTTATTACAAATTATAACCTAAATGACTAATGAATTATTAACATATTTTCTCATGAAAATATTTCCTATTATTAAATTCGATTTGAATGGGGTCCATATCCTATTGACATCCCCCTTGGGTATGTCCTTCCGCCCATTCAGTGAGTGGGAAAATCACTTAGGGAGCCCACTGCTGGAACAACACCCTAGGAGATAACCCTTCATGAATGAAACAGTTTTTTAATGTTTATTCAATCTAGGTATCATCTTAAAGAGAAGGAATTGGGAAATATTATTGAATAAAGATATATTTTGTAATTTTTGACTGATTTCTGTTTTTTCTAGTGTGTATGAGAAAATATTTTCATGAAAAAGAAATTGCCAGATATCCGGTAAAACCATTATCCGGTTCATCCCTAAAAATTGCATGCTTAGATTTAGATGATATGTTTTGCATTTGGAGATATCTTTTCACTTCACTTCAACAAGTGCCCATCAAGAAGCTGCATTTTATATTTCATTACTGAGCAGTCACCTGAAAAAGTTTTTTGTTTGCCTTCCAGGGCACACCCGAGGACCTCCTCTTCTTCTACAGGCACCTGCGGCTGGGAGGAGGAGTGTTGCGCGTGGACGCGGACCTCTTGCTCTACAGGTACCACGCAGGGGCCACCACCTTCTCCATCACAGAGTGAGTACAAGGATTGACATTTTTTCTCAGTTATTAAAAAAAAGTACAAAAACCCTTTAAAAATATGTGGTGCAGCTTGCTGTGTCGGACCATGGCTAGAAGGGAATGGCTATGAAGCTTCACTTCAGTAGATCGTAGAAATATGGTAAAAACTTCACCAATAAAGGATGATATCTGTCACATCTGACTTCAAGAGATGTTAGCAAACTATTGAAAATAACAAAAGTTGAGACTTAAAAATATAAATTAAAAACTATAAAGGGGGGAAAAACTTAATAAAAAAATAAATAAGAAGACCATTATAAAGTCAAAAATTTTAAATACTTTTCAAATGACATTAAAGTTAACAAAGTCATTTAAAAATCTTAAACATATTTTTTTAAAAATTATGGGTTTTGTTGATATTCCTTACATTTATTGGTTTTTTTCATTGAAATTGATAGTTTTTTTGCGTATATTTATATAAATGTTGAGGCAATATGGCACAATAATTAATCTAATAAAGTATGTTACACAAAAGCGAAGTGAGTTGAAATGTTATATTTTTTTCTGACACGTTTTTTGTAATTTTTCTTACTGATAAAGCTTGCCTACTCATTTTTGTTAAAGCTAACATTGACCTTTAATGATGACACTAATTAGATCGCATAAGAGGGTTTTAATATTTCCCTCTGCTTCGACAGATGCACTCTGTGGGACGTGCGCTTGCATGAGCTGGAGCGCAGGGTTCTAGGAGGCTGGAACACCTTCACCATCTGGAGTGCAGGCAAGCAGGGGAGGAGACTGTACAGGTCTCTCTCGCCGGAGAGCAAGCAGAAGGTGGCATTCTTGAGTCGCATGTGTTATTGTAACTTGTCTATTTCATCTCATTATATCTATGAGAAGATAAATATTCTTTATCTGCTTCTCAATTCAATTTTCTGGTAAAAAATTCCTTAGTTTTCATACTTTTTTATATATTTTGACATGAAATTTCTTTAAAATCGGCTACATGGAGTATCAGGATAGGAACACTTTTCAGGATGATTCATAATTACTTTATTGACATAAATCAAACATTGAATCAAGTATTGTAAAAAGGCTAAAGAAGCGCATCTGACAGCATAATTGCAATTTTATTTAAATTTAAGTATTTCGAAAGGAATGTTTTAGAGGGAAAGAAAATGAACACTTAGAACGCAAAATAATAGTTTCCTGTAAGTTTAATCAATGAGTTGTATGCACATTTTTAAAACACCATACGTCATGAGAATTAATTTGAATTCTTAAATAATTTAACTGTTTTATATATGCTTTATGAGTGAAATATATGTTATAGATTCTTCTCTTTCCAAGGTGCAAGCATTTTGTGATGTAGATACGAAAAAACTCTCCAAAGGAGTTTACACCTATGAAGAAAGTCCTGTAAGTTAATCCTTTGAATGTCAAATAATTTGGTCCTATATTTGTCAAATGCTAATGTAATAGGGATTTAATTGTAATAAATGTACATTATAAAGTACAATTTTTTTTCTCAAAAAATTTATTTTAGAATTTAATATTTGGAAGGAGGTTTGATATCAAAATAGACCACATCTTTTAAAACTAAAAATAGTTTTTTTTTTACACATTGTGTTAAATTCTCTGTAGCATAGATTCAAAATAATTTGCCACTAAATTTTTTAAAAGAACTAAGGATATACCATTTATCATTGAAAAAAGAGTGAAATTTTAATTCTTAAAATAAATAATTAAGCCGAAAAATCAAATTTAAAAATAAAGTGGCTGGAGAAACTGCCTTCACGAAGTTTGCGACTATTCATCGTGCATATATACCACTCGCGATATTCTTGTGTTTTTCAAACCTCTATCGTACTTTTTAAATTATATCTCACTTTTATTATCATAATAAAATATTTTAAACCACATATTTAAATACCAAAATGTGCAATTTCTAATTCTTAACATCGTTTTGTAAAGATTTAAAAACTTAGAAAACATCAACTATTTTATGTCAACATCATTGACTATTACTCGTTGATATTTAGTTTTTAATTAGGAAATAAATCTCTTGAAGGTAGAGCTTGAATTCTAGGATTAGCCAAGTCCCGATTTTACCGCTTTACACTCAATTCCATCCAAAATTCTAATAAGACAACTGTTATTATCTTTACATAATATTATCAAGAAATAAAATCTGTATTGGGGAAATAAATTTTGTTTAATTATTGCAATTGTGTAAGAAGGACATTGACTTTAAAGTGGTGTCATTCGCTATGCACGATGTCAACTTCTGTGTCTGCCCCCCCCCCCCCCCCTCAACTTTTTGATGAAAATTTTGACTTGCATTTCTCGGCTTATACATGAGTATATACGGTAACAAATTTGCAAAAAAGTATCTCAAAATAGTTAAAATATTTTATTTAAAATTGTTGACAAAATTATAAATAAAAAAATAGCAATAATTAAAAAAAATCAGACAATTGTTTAGATAGAGTTGTAACCAAATATTTGGTATTTAGCTCATCCCAACGTTTTAAAATGTCTTAATCTTTGTTTAACCTATAAAATAAAGACACAGAGAACAGTGGAAGTGATTTATTTGCAATTCCAATATATATTTGAATGTAGACAGAAATGTCGTGTTTAAAAATGTACCTGTCACATATTTTTATACACTTCTTTAACAAGGATGCTACTAGCCTCTGGTGCTATATTGGAAAGAGACAATCACAGGGATAGGAATTCTGCGCCAGGGAGCGCCAAAAGTGGTATCCTGTGCAAACTTTCTACAAAAACACATTTATGTGCGATGCGTGCGCCAAATGTTAGTGTATGTTTGTCTGACGCTAAATAAAGTTACAGCAACCTCAGGAAGAGGAAATGGGAAAAAATTTATGCAAATTTTCTAAAGTTTAAATAGTATTTGTAGAAACCTATAACACTATGATTACCAAATGTCATCAGATTTGGTCTTGGGCTAAAGTATCTATTTCTCATACGAAAGGTACCGGTTTGGATCCTGTGGTTGTCTTTTTTCAAACTACAACGCTCGTTCCACTAAAAAAAACAGAGGACACCACCATTTTTGTGTTATTGCAACAAGTTGAAACCTTTTCTAGTTCTGTGGTCTGTCAATAGTGGCGCTAGTGTCTATGTGATTTTAAATGGGGAACAAATTGTATGTGGGAGTCCAATGATATTGAAGCCTCTGTATACTTCAGTTATATACTCGATGATAAGTACATTGTTTTACAAAATAAAAACTAAATTTATTTGTTGTAGGCATACAAGGTTAAATAGGTTGTGAAAGTTAGACTTTCACAACCTATTTTACACATTCATTAAATTCTTATTTCTCCCGTCAGTAAACAATGTGCTAATTTGTGCATTTAATATCTGATTTTTCCGTTGCAGCTCCTTCCAAAACCGAGAGTGCCCATCGTCCACTTCAGTGAGGCCTCCCCTCCTTTCATATTGTGTGTGAAATTGGTGAGTGGGATGTTCCATTGGCTTGGCTTCCAATGTGTTTTGTGAAAGACAGTTTAGTCATGCAAAAGCATAGTATTGCAACACAAAATAGTGCAAACTTAGTACACATTAGAAACTTAATATAAAATTTGTTTTGAAATAAGTGGGTGCACATGAGCGTCAATGCACCCGAGTTCTGCTCACAAATGTTTCATTTGAGTACAAACAGTGCACATGACGTTTCAAAGAAAAATCAAAGATCAATATTATTTTACTAAATTTTATTTTATAAACTATAGTTACATTATTTGATATGATTTCATAAATTGTCATCATAACCATTTTCTTTACTAAAATTTGATCCTTTAGTTCAGTTTTTTGGTTTCATTCATACTTCACATTGATGGCATATTTTTAAAATATAATTTAATATGGTTAAAAGACAGCTAAAAGCACAATCATTGTATGTCCAGTTTTGGAAAACCCCAAAAGAAGATTTCGAACTTGGCAGGGCAGGAAAACTGGGGATTTCGAAACTTTTAAACCTGCAACACAAAATTATTTGAAAGGGATATACAATGTTTGTGCAGCAGGTGAGAGCCAATTTTACACTGTTATGATGACCAATATCGCATTTGAGTGAAAAAATAGATGAGTAATACTTTTAGCCATCCATACAACAATTAAAATCTATAAAATAAAAAAATTTGTGAATTACTAAAGTGTCATATCGTCGGATTAGAATGGAAACCGACTTTATTTAAATGACAAATTTAGCATCTGAATCAGAAGATGCTTGTTAACAAAGTTCGAGCTATTTACTTAAAAAATATGGAATTGTTTAAAAACAAGACGTTGGCGAAGAGCCTCGCATCTGATAAAACACACATTTTACAGGTGAAAACCACTTTTTTCGTCATATTTTGTTGAATTTAATATATGTTCAAACCATATATGTTTGAATTGAGTTTTTCATTCTAATACTATCTAACCCAACCTTTATACAGTTGGGGCATTGTAGAGGTAAAATTAATGGGGATATTGATTAATATAAAAACTGTAAAAAAAAAATAAGTGTATATACATGGACGTTTTTAATGCAAGTTAGCTTTTTTGCAGATGACTCTGTGATTCGAGAATACAAATCTAAGGCTTTGTATTTTTGAATCTCGGCACCATCTGCAAAAGTTAACGTGTATTAAAAAGCGTCCATGTAGAGTTGGGCTTAGTGATGATAAATGTATGTTTTTATTGTTGAAAATCGTTAAAACACGAGGCCCGGTACAGCACCTGGCTAGCAATCAGAAGATTTCGAGTTCGAATCGGCATGAGAAGTTCGACAAAAGTTAACATGTGACAATCTCATTATCAGATTTGCTACTAGATTACAAAAGTCGACTGAAATTATACAACTTCCACCTGTGTGTATTCAGGACTGGTGCTCGCTATTTGACCATCGGTTATAAAAAATACGAGGCAGTATTCCTTGGCCCTACCTTCGAGATAAACCGCAAACCGTCGCCAATAGCCCATTGTACAATGTTAATTAACCAACCAACCTAGCTTTAATATGGATGTATGGCAACCATGTACGAGGTTTTTTCATTTGTCACCAAGCAGATTCTGTGGCTGAAAGATGGCCTGTTTTCATTCTAAGCCGACGAAATGTTGCATATTTTAATTCTAAGATATTTTCCCCTATTAAACAATTTAAATTTTTTTTATCTTGTATGGTAATGTTATGACTAATTTAGAATCTTTTTAAGAATATTGAAATATGGAGTAGTTTTTTTTATCTTTTAAAGAAATGTAGAGATATTTTTAAAAAAAGTATGTATTTTAATATTTATTACAATAGCCGAATTTAGGCTATTGCACAATGGCTAATTGACAGCCTAAAATTATTTCTAGGTTTTGTCTTTTTGTATAGAAGTTTTCATTCTGTTATTTAAACGAAAGAATAATATTTATTTCCAATGCCTTGTGTTTAAAATGTTCGCTTGTTTCAGGCAATGACTGAGGGTGCTTTCGAAAGTAACCTGGCTTCCCTCGGTTTAACGGAGGGCAAGGACTATGTTCACTTCAGCTGACACCCGGGGAAGCTTTCAAAGCAATTAAAAAATTATGGGGAAGGGGCAGGCCTCATCGTTTGTGAATGTGTTTTAGGTATTTGTGTTTTGTAACGAATGGCATAAACTGAAAATTTGAAATGTGAGCGAATAAACTTTTGACATAAAAAAATTGAGATCATGATTGCTATGAGAAGCCTGCCTTTAAATTTTTACTGTGATAACGATAAGTGATACTGCTGGTTACAGAGTACGATGTTTGGATACAAATGATGTTTGAATAATAAAAATGTATTTTGAACATTGCAATCAATAATAATGTATTTTGAACATTGTAATGAATAATAAAAATGTATTTTGAACATTTCAATTTTTTTTAGTGGGTGTGCTTGTTGTATTTCAGAATTGTTAGATGTTTTAATACATTTAATTGTTTAAGGTAGTTTTTAAGAAAGCTAATCCCCCAGCTAAAAATAAAGCAACATTTCAGGTTGTTTTTTTAATGTTGAATTGCCCCTTCCATGAAATTTTTTCAGCAGTATTTTAAATTGACTTTTTATTTTTTAGATGAAAATTATTAATTTCTTTTTTTCTTCTAAATAATTATTTCAGAAGTTATGAAGTAATTCAATAAAAGTAAAATGTGTTTCAAAATTATATGTATACTGTTAATGTTTACTTCCAAAATTGTGTATTTATTCTTGGGAAAATAATTCTCCAGAAATGTCTTGTAGATATAACTTATCAATAAAGTCAACTACACAATTATATGCAAAACATTTATATGATCGCTGTCCGCATATTAAAATATGCTTTAACTCTAAAATTTTCAATAGCGACACCTACTTTTGACAACGCAGAAATGTTCTTCACCTTCAAAATAATCTAGATTTAAATTTTCGCCAATTTTTTTTAAGTTATATGCAGAGGTATTAAATAATATGTATTGCTTGCATTTGATAGCTACTTCTTTATTGAACGAAGAATATTCGGACTACAAAAGGAAGGACGTTGTTAGAAAGTTTTGGCAGCAGTCGAAGTGCCTGGTTGGACTATGTTACACCGTGTGATACATTTTTCATAATTTTCTAAAATTAGTTCATATTAAATATAATCTGTTTTGCTTCTGGTCTGCCCAATTCAAAGGCTGTTAACAGACGAAGCGGGTGGAAAATGGATTTGTGATTGGCTTATACATAAAAAAAAATTAATTGCTGCCATCGGGACTCCAACCTTGCGACCTATCCTGCACCAGTCTTGTATAGGTGCCGTAGAAATTAAAGGATAAGTTCGGATGACGTATTGTTACTTCACAACGAATTTGGCAACCCTCCGATCACAAGTTCACTGTAGTTTAACAGTTTGTCAAGTCCCTAAGCACAAGCTGTATTCGAACTCTCAACCCACCGGTTGTCATCCGCAGTGCTACGGACTCCTCGCTCTTCCTATCATTCCAAAGTCCAGTGCATCTGAGCTGCAAAGGAATGAAATGGATCTTGGAAATATTTTTTAAGATGTTTCTTTATGCAATATGTCTAAAATTGTTTAAAAACACTAAGTGGAACTTTACTAATACAAGCAGTAGGTGCATATCTTGATACAATATAATTTTTCAACCTTTTGTACGCAGAGGAAGTGAGTGTTTCCACTTTTATTTCAAACAAACACTTTATTTCGTTATTATTGATTACTGAATTTATAGCCGGGGGGGATTAAAACACGCTACACAATAGTAAAGTAAATGGTTCTACTGTCAAGTCTAAATTAAAAGAATGAGTAAACTTTTGTTTTGTAGAAATGCATTTTTGAGCCCCACAAAGAAACTTTTTCTTTTCAATCTTATTAGACATTATTTTCAAGTTTACATAATTTGCTCATATACAGTCACGAGTTTTTAAGCACACGAAATATTGATAAGAATGAAACGTGATGCCAACGCTTTCACAGCACTGCAAAATTGTCGATTTCTTTTAAGCACTGTAAATTTTAAATTTGCGTATGGCCCCTGACATGATCAGGTTGATGGCAATTTTTACATAGCAAAAGAAAAAAAATTAGTGTATTTCGTTTCGGTCGTTTGGAAGCAAAACAGAAGAACATAACATATTGTAAATCTGAATAATTTAAAGTGTAATATACTAATTTTTTTTCCAACCTTTATATTAAGTCCACAAAAAAGTTAATAACAGTAAATTTCTATTTATTTTCATTGATATAAATGTAATTACAAATATATATGACACTTTGAATGTCACAAATGAAAGTCAATACATAAACTTCATAGTTAATTGACATGTGATAAAGTTTATATATTTTCAAAAATAAAATATAACAAATGCAATCAATACAGTTCATAATACATAAATATTTAAGTATTTAACAGACAATAGAAAACCTGTTCATAAACAGTAACTTAGAATACATAAACAATTATCCTTAAAAAGATAGCTACAAACTTAATAGCATCTTGATAAGTCGTAGAGAGAGGGTCTCTCATTTCCAACAAATGTTGGAAATTTCAATTCACATAAAACTAAATCTTTTAAATGCACAGCCTAAAAATCTACAAAACCCGAAAGATGATCATGAATATGTATATGGAAAACAGCGCACCAACCCAAACTTTAAAATAAAACCGCCAAGGAGAGATGTTATCAATTTGACTTGTGTATTTTTTTTATGTATGTTCGCGCAAGATTTCTGTTCCAATTCAGGATTTTTTTTTTTGAATAGGGCACTTTTTTTTGTTTCACTTGGGCACCTTTTGAAAAAAATATCCGGTTATCTGGCATTTAACTTTCCAGAATTCTTATTCCTCTATGGTTAGGCTCGAGAGGAGGTAATTTCGGTGAAAGTCTACGAAGTATAACCTTTCTAAAAATTCAATCACTTCTCAACAAGTATCATGGTTAAACAAAGTTACGGATTTTTTTAACCCCAAGTGGTCTTGCACTAAATATAAGTGTGTGAATAGGAAGTGTAGAGTGCAATATGTTATTGCACATCAAACATATTAGGATAATTTGTAAATAATAACAGTGATAAATTCAAGAGTCATTCTCACAGAGAATTGTGCAAAGCATTTTTTTTTTGCTATTGTGAGATTTGTTAAAATCTGTCCCTATCTGAATCTTTTTTTTACAACTATAAAGTAAAGTTTTGATAATAATAATAATAAAGTAATTATTTTGAGTCTTAACTAAGTCTGATGGTTCTAAATGGAAATTAGAACATTAAAGATTGATCATTTATGATACTCCATGGATGCTTTTAATTTTTAAATCCAGAAATTCTGTAAACTATCAGATATCATATTTAAATGACTAGAAAAGACAATTTAAAAGGAGGGGAAAAAAATGTTTTTTACTACGACAAAAAAAGGCGGGTGTTTAAGAATGAAGAGTTCCAGACATCTGACTTGTTGTTTGCATCAAAAGATGATCACTCCACTCTGAATCAGTCCTCGGATATGTAGTCGGTGGATGCTGCAGAATTCTCCGTCTGGGAACTGAATTCTTCGTTGGAAGAAACGTTGTCGATCTCCGAAACTTGCAGTCGGAGGATGGAGAGGAGAGGGAGGGGAGCTGCCCTTGCCCCAGCTGGAGAAAACTCTGCTGCGTCCGTGGCAGTCTTCTCGGCGCTGGCTCCACCCCCTTCATCGAAGTTTGGCAAGACAGAATTTGGAACGTGCATGCCATAGCCACTAAGGGCGAAAGCAAAGTAAAATGCTCATTCAAGTAGCACACAATAAAAATAATTAAATTGAGTGCAACAATAAATCATGCAAAAAATAATTTATAACATTTTTTTCTGCCTGTTACAGATAAATAAATAAAAATTTATCAAAATAAGTTAGGAAATAGCTCAAAGATAGTGACGCGCATGAATGGATTAATGAGATTTCCAATGATTCAACATTCCGATTTAACGAGAGCTATCATTCTGTGCTGCCCAGTTTTTCCTATGCCTCGCTTTCTGTGTTTTTCCTATGTAAAGCGACTAGCAAGGCCCTTCTGTATATTGTTGCCTGAGAATAGTATTTAAAATTAACATTTGGTAAAGAAAGTGGCGATTGGCACCGGCAACTGCACATAGCCTCCAACCCCCCATTTTTATACATCGCCTCCACTTGAGATGCAACTCTCAATTTCTAACCATTTTATGTAAAACTCTATGGCAACTGATGTGCACGGAGGAAAGAATAAGGTGGAGGGGAATTCAAGCTCAAAACTGGTTTGCAATGTGAAGTAAGTAATCGCTTAAACATTTGGCCCAACAAACCCTTGACGAAGTATTCAGCGCTACTTTGTATACATAAAACTAAGTGAAATACCATTACTGGCAATAATTTAACTTATCAATGAAGAGAAATAATGGACTATTTTAGGGATTAAAATCTCTTACTGCATCCCATTATTGCACAAATTGTAATTTAAAATTTTTTTAAATTTTTTTTTACGAATGTAAGGTTGCTATGTTACTCCATGTGAAATTTTGCCAAATCTACTTCTTTCCTCCGTGAACAACCCTCGGATACTCACCCTCTCTCCTCTTCTGCCGTCTGCTTCGGCTGTTCACTGGGTGGTTCGAATGCAGCACTCTGCTCCCCCCCCGGGGAGAGTCGGTGCGTCGTTCCACTCTGCCTCTGGAAATCGTAGTACATCTGGATCCCGATAGGGGGCAGGTCGGAGGGTAACTGGGAGCTCCCTCTGTCATTGGAGAGGCCTGGAGAGGAAATTGGAATATCAGTTTATACATGAAAAATGAGTGCATAAGGAATCCTGATGAGTATAGGCCTAGGATAACAATTCACAACCTTTACATGATTGCAGATCACCACTTTCTAATAGTACTAAATAAATTTCCTATATAAAATGTTATTTGACATTAAATATAATATGTGTATTAAATATTATCTTACAAATCAATTTAATTAATTAAAAAAAATAATCACATCACGACACCAGACTTCATTCCTTTCTAGAGCTCCTGTATTGCATTGGCATTAGCTCAAATTCTGTTGTGGACCATGGCAGTGAGCAGTACAGAGGATTTCCCTGAGTTTACAATCTTGCTTGATGATCCATTAGTAAAGGATTATGACGTCGAGCTTGATCAGCTTCATGCCAACTGGGCTTCACTAAAAAGGAAGTATCGTTGGGGCGCAAACTTCGTAAAATTGAGAAGGATCTCAAAACAAAAAAATCCTGAAATACCTAAAGAAACAAGCACGCAGTAAGCTGTTAAGCAAGCACTACCGGCTTGTTCCAAATCTGCAAACGTGTTTTTCAATAAAGAAAAAAAAAAAAAAAACTGGACATAACACCTAAAAAACAAAACCCTAAAAAGTCTCGGAACCCTGAACTTTATGCTGTCGCGGACATGATTATTCATAATTCTGCTATCGAAATTATAGAGGCTGGTGAGGTTGAGAAAAATGTTCTCCACTATTTTTCTGAAAACCCCAACTTACTAAACACTTATATTTACTTAACGAATTTATGAATGGCAATCTTGAATTCAAAAAATGAGGAGAATACATCAAAATTCATGCTAAAGACATAGAAATGCTCAATAAAATTACTGAACACCTCAAGGGAGCAAAGTGTGGTTTCTACACTTTTTCACCTATAAAAGACATTCCATTTAAAGTGACACTTAAAGGTCTGCCTCCGGAAACTAAGTCTGATGAAATTAAAAAAGATTTGATTGCTATGGAATTTCCCATCTTGAAAGTTGTCCAATTCACCAAACATCTCATCAAAAATCCGATTGTTGTTAACCTAATTGAACAACCCCAATCCAATGAAAATGAAAAAATCTTTGACACTGAACATCTCTGTTTCATGATTGTCAAATGTGAACTCTTTACATATAAACATTGTATAGTTAGTAATTATTAGTAATTAAAAGTAATTATATTATAATTTAAAATGAACAGTTTAATAAAAACATTATTATATGCACTAATAATATATAGTAAAAAAAATGTGTTTTATACCGATAAAATTACAATAAGGATTACCAATAAGGATTACTTTTAACGTTGTATTATTGTTAATTTTATATAACTAATTATAAATGTGTTAACATCTTAAGAAATCAATATAATTTCCTCAGTAATTAACAAATTATTGAAGTTTAATAATTATTAATGAATAACTAATTAATTACTAATCAACATAACTGCTAGTTAGCGTTCATTTTTTTTATATTGGTAAATATTCTGGGAATTTTACAATATATTAATATTTAAATTAAAAACAATTATTATTTATTAACAATTAGTATTTATTTATAACCCCATTATAATTTTTGAATTGCAATGCCACTGGCTAAGTGGTACTGTACATGCTAATTAGTACCAATTAAACATTAATTGTTTTTAAGATTTTATTTTCAAAATTAAAAATAGTAATTATTTAATTATGTAAATCATTTTAATTACTTTGTGATTAATTAAGATAGTAATTAATTTTAATTAACCCAAATTAATTACGGCAATATTTTAGACTTTGAAGCCATAAAATAACAAAATTTAGCGTTAAAAGTTAAAAATTATGTGACCCATTTATACAGCCACCCATGTGGCTGTATAAAACTTCTAAACATTAATATTTCCCTCTAAAAACAACACAAACAAAAAACATTCTCATACTCTAAAATATTTCCGTGTTTTGTTGTAATTTATAGCATTATCAAAAATGCTATATTTAGAGTGCAATAATTTTTTTAATAAAGCGATTTTAGCATTGAAACTCCCACAGGGTGGCAACAACATTCTGGAAAAAAAGTTCCCTGATATTTCCATGATGGAGTCACACAAATTTCCCTGACTTTATAATTACAATAAGATATGTTGCAATACATGCTTTATATAGAAACAAAGTATCCACACTACAATGATCCAATAAATATATTGCATTATAAATGAAAAATTATATGCAATACTTATTAACAGTTAAAAGAATGATTTATGGATACAACACAAATTACGCAATTGCGGCAGGAATAATAGTAATTAAACATGTTCTCTGGAAGCAGATAATGCAAAAAAAGCAAGTTTTTTCAAATTATTTCTTATTTAAATTGTAGATAATTTTTTTTAATGTTTACCATTGTTTTTTTTAATGTAGATAATAATTTTAAATGTTGTATATGCTTAATATTTCCTATCCAATCTTCAATAAATCACATATTCATTATCCCCTCACATGTTTACAATTCAAGGTCCAATGCACTTTGCTTTTGCTGCTCCCTCCTAAAAATATGAAAATGCGTATAACCATATTTTTTTTAAAATTGTTTTTCAGAACTAAAAGGAAATATTGACAACTAAACTACCCAGAATAGAGCGCATAATAGACGTTAACTGCCGTTTTAATGATCCAAATTTGAAAAATTCCCTGATTTTTTGTGAAATTTTGAAAAATTTCCTGACTTTTCCCTGATATTTCCAGAATAAAAAATATCTATGATAATTCCCTGATTTTGCAGGTTATGTTACCACCCTGTCCCATGTACCGATACATTTTGGGGAACAGTTGGCGACGCCCACCATACCTTCAATTCCCCTATTGGCGAAACTGACTTTCAGCCTTCCAGCAACCCTATTAGAGTTCAGTGGATTTACCGCAAGACGAAGGATCAAATTGAAAAGATCAAAGTTGAAGATCCCAGAGCCCAAAGCGTCCAAGTCAAATATACAGAGGCTGAGAAAATAGATCTACTACAAATGCTTTTTTACTTCAAGCATCCACCCAAAGCATTTCAAGAATATTTGCCGCTTTTTGTAGAACTCTAATCTCTGTTTTGCAAAGACCAATCAGCTTTTGACAAAATCTGTCAGAAAAAATCAAAGCATCGCTGAAAAAGTCAAAGCCTTCACTAATTTCTTTTACGAGGATGCACAAGTGCTCACCTTTGAGTAATCTTCAGAGCAACTCATTACAATTCAAGCTCCTACCACGCCCTCTTTTCCTAACATTCTTACCTTTCCTCATGCAATGTGACCTAAAGCCTTTCCTGATGTACTGTGATTTCAGAAGGAGAACTGAACACACATTTACTAATAATAATTTAACACTCACGTCGGATTATATCCATCATTGACATTTCTTGCTTTATTCTTTCAAACTCCACCAGCATCTAAGAATAGAATAAGTTATATATAATATAGAATAAGAAAGACAACAAAAGTAATATTTACAATGCATAAATTACGTGTTGAAAGACACAAAAAATATTTTTCAAATATCTGTTCATATACTATTGGTGCTTTCACAAGGTTTCTTCGATATGTGGGAAATATCACTTAAATAAGTTTTTTAAGAAGTCTAACATATTCTGCAGCACATGTATGCACGCATTGCATGGGCTCTCTCCCTCTCTCTCCACTTGATGGGCGTGAGGGAAGGATTGGGGATGGGTGTGTGTGTGAGGGGAATGGACACCGATAACAAACCCATCCATAGATATGTGGGAAATATCACTTAAATAAGTTTTTTAAGAAGTCTAACATATTCTGCAGCACATGTATGCACGCATTGCATGGGCTCTCTCCCTCTCTCTCCACTTGATGGGCGTGAGGGAAGGATTGGGGATGGGTGTGTGTGTGAGGGGAATGGACACCGATAACAAACCCATCCATAGATATGTGGGAAATATCACTTAAATAAGTTTTTTAAGAAGTCTAACATATTCTGCAGCACATGTATGCACGCATTGCATGGGCTCTCTCCCTCTCTCTCCACTTGATGGGCGTGAGGGAAGGATTGGGGATGGGTGTGTGTGTGAGGGGAATGGACACCGATAACAAACCCATCCATAGATATGTGGGAAATATCACTTAAATAAGTTTTTTAAGAAGTCTAACATATTCTGCAGCACATGTATGCACGCATTGCATGGGCTCTCTCCCTCTCTCTCCACTTGATGGGCGTGAGGGAAGGATTGGGGATGGGTGTGTGTGTGAGGGGAATGGACACCGATAACAAACCCATCCATAGATATGTGGGAAATATCACTTAAATAAGTTTTTTAAGAAGTCTAACATATTCTGCAGCACATGTATGCACGCATTGCATGGGCTCTCTCCCTCTCTCTCCACTTGATGGGCGTGAGGGAAGGATTGGGAATGGGTGTGTGTGTGAGGGGAATGGACACCGATAACAAACCCATCCATAGATATGTGGGAAATATCACTTAAATAAGTTTTTTAAGAAGTCTAACATATTCTGCAGCACATGGATGCACGCATTGCATGGGCTCTCTCCCTCTCTCTCCACTTGATGGGCGTGAGGGAAGGATTGGGGATGGGTGTGTGTGTGAGGGGAATGGACACCGATAACAAACCCATCCATAGATATGTGGGAAATATCACTTAAATAAGTTTTTTAAGAAGTCTAACATATTCTGCAGCACATGTATGCACGCATTGCATGGGCTCTCTCCCTCTCTCTCCACTTGATGGGCGTGAGGGAAGGATTGGGGATGGGTGTGTGTGTGAGGGGAATGGACACCGATAACAAACCCATCCATAGATATGTGGGAAATATCACTTAAATAAGTTTTTTAAGAAGTCTAACATATTCTGCAGCACATGTATGCACGCATTGCATGGGCTCTCTCCCTCTCTCTCCACTTGATGGGCGTGAGGGAAGGATTGGGGATGGGTGTGTGTGTGAGGGGAATGGACACCGATAACAAACCCATCCATAGATATGTGGGAAATATCACTTAAATAAGTTTTTTAAGAAGTCTAACATATTCTGCAGCACATGTATGCACGCATTGCATGGGCTCTCTCCCTCTCTCTCCACTTGATGGGCGTGAGGGAAGGATTGGGAATGGGTGTGTGTGTGAGGGGAATGGACACCGATAACAAACCCATCCATAGATATGTGGGAAATATCACTTAAATAAGTTTTTTAAGAAGTCTAACATATTCTGCAGCACATGTATGCACGCATTGCATGGGCTCTCTCCCTCTCTCTCCACTTGATGGGCGTGAGGGAAGGATTGGGGATGGGTGTGTGTGTGAGGGGAATGGACACCGATAACAAACCCATCCATAGATATGTGGGAAATATCACTTAAATAAGTTTTTTAAGAAGTCTAACATATTCTGCAGCACATGTATGCACGCATTGCATGGGCTCCCTCCCTCTCTCTCCACTTGATGGGCGTGAGGGAAGGATTGGGGATGGGTGTGTGTGTGAGGGGAATGGACTCCGATAACAAACCCATCCATAGATATGTGGGAAATATCACTTAAATAAGTTTTTTAAGAAGTCTAACATATTCTGCAGCACATGTATGCACGCATTGCATGGGCTCTCTCCCTCTCTCTCCACTTGATGGGCGTGAGGGAAGGATTGGGGATGGGTGTGTGAGGGGAATGGACACCGATAACAAACCCATCCATAGATGTGTTGGAACAGTTTTCCGAAATTTAGCGACAGAAAAGTGATATTGAATTAACTGGAAAATTACTTTATCCACAAGCTTTTGGTTCCGGATGAACAGGTGCCTCTTTGTAAGCAAGAATGTATGTGTACACACACAAAGATATCTATTTATACATGTACTACCAAAATTTACTAAGTCAAAAAATTTAGTTTGTGTGCAATTACAATTTGAAGTTCCAAACAGTGCGGAAAATTAGAATTTAATATTTTTCTTTCTTGGTAGTAATTTTTTTTCCCATACCAATTTGAACTTCAAATTGTAATTTTTCAGCAACACATGTCATATGTTTTTGACCTGGTCACATTTGACAGTGCACCAACGATACATTTGGTAAATATATATAGTATATATATTTGGTAGATTCCATGGTAATTTTGGGCAAATTGTTTTTAAACGTTTTTTTTTTTAACTACATTTGCAACTATTGTTCATAAACTTTATAAGAAATCAAGTTTTGCAAGTAAAAGATTTAGAAAGGTTTACTTTTGAAAGATTAATTTCAGAAATATTTTACTGTACTGTTGACAATGGAAAATTGTCAGTGGTTGGGTTACTCTTGTTACTAAAAAAAAAAAAGAAGAAAGTGTTGACAATTAACATATATTGTTAAAGTTCCTCTAAACTAAATACAATTTATTTTGTTTAAATAATGTTTTCGGAACATTGGCGCCGAAATCGGTATGGTAGCTATTGGGGTTCGGTTGTTATACCTAATTTCACATATATATAACCTGTTTTAAAAAAAGCTTTAAAAAAAACAAAAAAATCTAATGCCACATTAGTTTTTTTCCTGCCATACCTCTTTGAAAGAAGTTCTGGTGCCCCACTGTTTCAGAAACAAAAGGACAACTCACATAATAAGTATTATAATGTGTTTTAATGTTTTTTTCAATGTGTTTTTTTTCAACAAAGAATAAATTTATTGGATTTAAACCATAATAATTTATCATTTTGAAAGCATATTTGTAGTCATGGTATTTTTCAACCTTTTATCTCTCTATTTACCCCCACCCCCCATGTCACACACTAGCCTTTCTCTCCCTTAACTGTAAATTTTTGCAGTAAAAAAAGTAATTAAAACTTTTTTTCTGTGCATTTTACCAAACATCCCATCAAAAAGATAGTGATTTCTATAAAAAAATACTTGTATCAAAGTTTGTGAAAAAAATTTTAACATTATTTTTCGACAATGTTTTGGAATGTCAAGTAATCACTGAGACACCCTTTTCCATGCAACAGTCAGATAGACCCCTACTTATCAAGGGTGCAAGACATAACAAATGAACATAACTTTTAAAATGATACAAACACTTATAAATTTTAGTTAAAATAGAACCATTTGAATGAATTAAAACAAACTTCTACTGCAAACTTTACTACAAACTTCTACTGCATATTGAGTATGTTCATCAAAATTTGCTTTTCAATGCATCCTTATGGTCAGTCTTAATAGTTATTGTAAATATTTTTAACTTATTTTTGCAAGTCTCACCTCTTATTTTGTTCATTTTTGTATAAACCACTAAATAAAAAGTTTGATCAATAAATTTTAATATTTAGAGGTGTTCAAATGACTAAAAGTTATAAAAAATTCGGAAAAAAAATAAGATTAGTTCTATCTTAACATGTATTTAATTCTTTAATTTTAAATTTATTTAATTTATTGTACATGTTACCGTGAAAGTGAGGAAACCGTGTACCTTCAGATTCACTAGAGACTCCGCGGATTCACTGATTTGTTCAGTAACAGTGCGAAATCACGTACAAAAGAAGCGTTTCCACACTACCACTAGGGAATCTGCAGATTCACATATTCTGAATCGCGAAAGTGCTGAAGTTTATTTTAATTGCAAATTATGCCAAAAAAAAGCGCTAAATGACAAAAATAGGTGAATTGATAATTTTTTCACACAAATATACAGGGAGCAACTGAAGACTGTTGGCTATGGTTGTACGAACAGTTTTTATGTGGTTATTTTTATATTAGCTTTCAATTTTATTTCTGACTGTTTTAGAGATAGCGATTGAATTTTGTCGTTCTTTTATTAAAAGCTGGTTACTTTAGCCCTAAGAATGTATGCAAATACCGAATTGCTGCGTAAAATGAAGGAAAGATTCTATGTAAACTCTTTAGCAAAGATTAGAATACAAATGACAAAACGAGTTTAGTGTTTGCAAAGAGAAACTTTTCACGAGAGGATGTTTCTACAATAGAAATATCTTTGCATCAAACTGGAATAAAGCAGTCCCTTGGTACTGGACAAGGTTTCCAAAAGCGTGACTGCAAATCTAAATGCTGCACAAATCGGCGTGCTTGTCGAAAAAATCAGTTACTATACGCAACTCAAAACTGCCACCCAATCCCTAGATTGCACTAATACTTTACATTTAAAATTTTGCAATGAATTCCGCAACATTTTTCATGCCTACGTGGGCCGTAAGAATGTTGGTAAATTCTTGTGAACTTGGTAAAGTCACAACCTAGTTACAAGTTTGTGAGACATTTGGCCTTTTTTTTAAATATGAAACTTCTTAGTTTAATTTTTTTAAAAATGGCAAATGTTTCGCAAATTTGTCAACTAGGTTTGTGATTTTGCCAAGTCAGCAGGAATTTACCAACATTGGGTAGCGAGGGTCCTGAGAGACATAATTCTTATACTAAAATAATTTTGAATAGATTTTTTTAAATGATGCAATTAAAAAAATATAAGAAATTTTAATATTATGAAACATAATCTATAAAAAATATTAATTTTTACTGTCATGTTTACTTATTACTAACCATTATTTATGTTTTGAACTAAAAGTTAAGCTAAATATTCGCTTGAAATTAAATACATTTTAAACATGTTAATAATTGTTTCTCAAAATTCTTGAAATTTTATAAATGAAATAGCTATTAAACAACTTTAAATAGTTATTCAGCTAGCATTTAGTCTATTCCATGTATATGAGGTGTAATGTATATGTTTATTAAATTTCATTACAAAACATTTTAATATAGTATCTGGTTTTATGTAAACAATTTTCAATAAAAACGATGTATTTCCCAAATGCAATTACATTTTAAAATTGTACATTTCATGGCATATTCATGGCGAGTTCTCTCCTCATGCAGGGAAAGAACTCTTAGGTGAATAAACAGAGAATGAAGAACAAACACTTACAAAATTAGTTGTACTGAAACCAATACATTAATAAAAAAAAAATTATACTTATGCAGATTCAGAAAATAATTCTGGGAAGGTTCAGTACAACGACCAACTAAAAGGAGGGTCCAAACCCCTCCCGAAGTAAATTTAAACAAATAATTTTCAGTGTTTTCTATATTAGGTCATTAATTGTTATTAATTTTTTAGGAAAGGTTTTCGTTAGTTTGGCAGTACGAGTTCGAATTTTTAAAAGTTCTTTCTTAGTGCACCCTTAGGGCCCAAGATTAATATGTGTTCCAAATTTCCGCACTTTAGGTCTTTTGGATCTGGAGATCTTTGATCAATGAGTCAGTGAGTGGCTTTTATATCTGTAGATAGAAAACATCCATCTAACATCATTGGGTTTCCAGCAATTTAAATCAGGGTTCCCCATATATCCCAATCGGGTAGAATATAAATTTCAAAGTGAATATTCAAATGAGTTCTTAACTTCAAATTCACAAAATCACCCTCTTGCTTCAAAAGTGACAGAACTCAAAATCATTGTGATTTCAGAAAATGCCAAAAACTGTTTTGCAGATAATTAACTTCCAGCTGACAATTAAGGTCGGCATAACTGCACTCTACCCTCTCATTTCCAAAAAGCTAAAATAATTATCTTTTGGTGATTTGGTAGGTAAGTGTTTCTGGAATACACAGTATTTGCAATAACTTAAAAAAAAACACATTAGTTTTGAAGCAATATTGTGATATGTGCACTAAGGTGGTGGTTCCCAATTATCTTTAAAGCAATGGACCCTAGCTAAAACTGAAACGGGGTTACCCTCTTTTTCATACATGCTCTTGAAAGTTCCCCCTTGCTTTCTAATGTTAAAATTTTTATTGAACATAAAATGAACAGAACATTTCTGAAATTAATTTTATAATTTCTTTTAATTTTTTACATTATTTTACTAAGAATGTGAAGAAAAACTCAACAAATATGTAGAAAGGACAACACCAGAATCAGAAGTTTTACTTCATTTTGGTTCATAATTTCCTCCAAGTTTGGCTGCTATGTATATAAATAAAACATACTTGATTCATAGGGGGTCGTTTCTTTTTCTCCATGTTGCTGCATGTCTGCCCAATTCTGATCAGCTCTCGAAACCAGATCATCTTCTCCTCCCCGGCCTTCGTGTCCCTCAGGGACTCCAGGCGGCCCGACTCCACGCACAATGAGACATGGTCGGGCTGAGGAAGAGAACTGTGTTGAGGCCATGCAGTATACTAGAGTGGCCATCACGCTACCACGCTGATGTTTTTAGATAAGAAAGAAATTAATCATCCTGGGTGCCACCCTATTCTTCTGGCAAATAAAAATTTCAAAGGAAGTAAGTTAAATTTTTAGATTTTTTTTTTAATCTTTATACTCTACTTACCTGATGTCCCCTAATGGATTAAACAAGGGAACAGGATTTAATTCCATATTTATACATGCAAAAAAATATATCTTCTACTGACCCATTAAACAGGTGTTTTTTCTTTGCTTATGTGTAAAATTAGTTTACTTATATTCATAATTGTATCATTTGATGTTTTGTTTGCTTTGATGAATGGCAACAACTGTAATTGTTTTATTATAGAAATTTGAGAATTTTTAAAAATGGTAGAAAATTTTAGCATCATGCAGGTCAATAAAGATTTTCATATTAAGATGGAGTCCGATTCTTGAGTTAAATAGAGAAGAAGAATAAATGAATTCTTCTGGTAGAGTCTCACATGACTTGTGGTAACCGGCGGACATATTTAAATTTTTTGACTTGCCAATCTATTAAAAAAATATGTAATTAGTTATAATATTTTATATTTAATAATAAATATCCTTAATATTAAAATTTGTTTTGCCTACCAAACGTTTACTGTAGAAATTCTGTCTTAAAACTACTGAAATCTATTCTAGGAAGTGTGAAAATTGTTTTGTTTATATTCAAATCGTAAAAATTCCAAAAGTCACCTGTGCATGGGCATAATATTCCCTCATAAATATGGTGCTTCCACATTGGAACAGCAAAAGCCACGTGCTGGCCATTGTAGTATATTATAAGAGCACTGTGGATGACACCATTTATAGCGACCAATTGATAAGATGTCAATGAATGAACAAACATGTGTAACAATCATGCGTAAAAATTGGTAAAAAGCAGAACTGAATTTTGAAATTTCAGTCTGTTACCAAAGACTTATTTTTTTTAATTGAAAAAGGTAAAATTAGCTTTGAAAACTTTAAATGCTTTTTAATGTTCAGAATTGAATGGAAGAATTTTGATTTATTTATAATTTTTACACATTTTTTATTGATTCATATTTTAACGAGTATAATATTTCAAGTAAAAAAATATATGCCACATTATCTTACTTATCCTGCAAATTCAAAATTAGAATACAGATTACAGATACACTTCATGAAAACTATGGAATATTAGATTAAAATTTAAGTTGTCCATATAAATAGATTACTTATTGTAAATAAAATTATTAAAAAAAATTATTTTCTTAGCAAAAAAAAAGCAGCTACAACAGCTATTTACCATGCAACTTAATTAAATATAGGTCAACCGTAATTTTCAAACAAAAAAAAAAGTTTAGTGGTTTTGTTTACTTCTAGATCACATTGTCATCCTCTTTTATAGTTGCTTGAATTATATTTTGATTACTATGTAATTATTTTCCTTCCTGGATAGAGTAAAAAAAGATAGAAATCCTTTCCTAAGCCTGTACATCCATGTGAACAATGAACAAAAAACATTGAAAATACAATTTGAAGTAAAATAAATATTTTACCAATCGTTTACTGCCCTTGCCCCTCTTTGAATCAAAAGGCCTCAGACCAGTTGCTATCTCCAGCAGAACCTGAAGGATAACAATGGGTTAACAGTAATACAATTCTGTCAATGATAATATCGTCTCAGTGTAGTTTATTAAATCATATTTGGTTATACAGGGTTAGCCTAAATGAGTCATCAGGTTTCAAAATACTTTTTATTTAGAAGTTGGATGAATGCACCAAACATAAAAAAAAAAATATAATACTGAACTCCCATTACACTGCAAAAAAAAATTTACCTACATTTTAAAAGCCTTTAAGTAACACTGATTGAAGGAACTTTTAAAAACATGGGCTCTTAGTTTTAAATATTTTTCCCATGTAGGCGGTTACTGGAACATGATCGGTAAGTGAAGCATTCGTACCCTACAAAGATAGGTGATACATGAAAAGACGCAGGTGCATACTACAGATACTCAATGTGTCTGCTGTTGGTCACATAGCACATGCCCAAATGCTAACCCAGTTGATTCCATGTTCTTTACCCAGCATTTTCCATCAATACATCACTGCAGCAGAAATGCATTCCTTCAGTTTTTGTAGTGTTGTTATCATCGAGGTAAGGTTATGTATATTTTCATGTGTCAAAAGTGGTGGCTGTTCGGTTGAGCAGGGAAGGGAGGGGGGGGGGGGCAGTTCCCCTATACTTTTTCGGATCCCGTCCCCTCAATTTTTTAATATTGCACATTCAAAAATAACAAATAAGTAAATTTTTTTACTGATTTGCCAAAACTAGAAAACATTTTGTACTCCAAAAACTCCTATCCTCCCTTTACTACAGATGGTACACACAAACCCATTGCCCTTCTGACATTTGTACCACGTAGGGAGGGAAGTGGAAGGCAACTGCAGTATACGATTACGCACCATAACTCCATGTGGAATACACCCTCTGATACTTGCACCACGTGGGGAAAATGTCTCCCTTAACTGCAGTATACGATTACGCCCAATGGGTATCAAGCTATGAGGATAAACAATTTACCATCATGTAGAGGGAAATGGGAAGTGATGACCAAGTCGTTTGTTAACCCATCTCCCCCCCCCCCCCCCTTTTTTTCTACTGTATACTGTTTTATAAAATTCTTTTTCTGAGGCCCTCAATCCCGCATTATGTAACTCACCGATATTAGCCTACGTTCGGCATCCTTTAAGCAGTGTGCACGTTTTGTTATTATTAAGGGGTTTTACCACCTCCCTTACAGGGCTAGTATAGTTTATAAACAAAATTAATAATTGTAGGCTTAATTCACAAACCTTATAATAAACTAAACTAATACTATCGAATGGTAGTTATGTGTTTTTGAATTAGGCGGGCATTATATACAAAACTTTACGAAAATAACCCATTAAATAAAAACTCACAATCCCGTAACTGTAGATGTCAACTTGTGGAGATAAGTGTTTCTGCCGCAGATACTCGGGTGGGAGGTAGCACTCTGTCCCATGGACGCTGGACACCTTGACATGGGTATCCTGACATCCAGGGCCTTCCCTTGTCAGCCCAAAGTCTCCGATCTTGGCGTCCATATTGGCATCCAAGAGAATATTTGCACTGGAGGTAGGGATATAACACAGATAAATGTTGGTAAAAATTGGAAGACGGAAATTCAAAATTTAAGTTATATTCACAAACGCACAATAGTCTTCAATCAGAAAAGGCAGTATTAGCATCAAAAGTTTTTAATCTGTCGAAATGTTCTAGAACTGAAAATAATTACTTTTGAAATTAGAATACTTTGTTTTACTAATTGTTTAAAATGTTGGTTATTGTCAAAATTCAGGCATGAAAATATGCCATATATGGTTACCATACTTAATCAAAAGTTTTTTTTTATTTAAAATTAGAATAAAATATACACTTTATGTGAACTAAATTTATTTACCTAGTTTATCTTTAGTTACAAATTTAAACTCCATGCCAAAGGATATGATGACAAGATTAATTCGCTTAAAAATGCATCTAATACAGCTTTTTGCATTGCAATCATGATTGCCATTTGATTGGATTGTAGTGAAAAATATTAATTCTGAATCTAGTGATATTATTGCCTAACATTCAACAAGACATTGAGTTGTTGTGTAGTTGGGTCATTTTATCTTTTATTGGCTTTCAACAATTGTCAGCCAGATAGAGGATTCATTTTGTAAATTTTTTTCTGGACATAAATCAAAAAGACAAAAATCCATCTTAGGATGGAAAACTTTCATCCATGGGATGTAATACATATTTTTTTCTAATCATTTTTGCTTAATTTTTTTTTATCATACTTATTATTGTATTGGAGAAGTATAAAAATATACCCATAAATATATTCAGAATACACTTAACATCAGTTTAAAAATTTAGTTATAATCTTTTAAGCCAAAAGGTGTTCAAATTTAAAATCCTTACTTAAAAAAAAAATCTTACATAGCTTGTTCAATTTCAGTATTGGATGTTGTTAAGAAACATTACTTTGCAAAATACATAAGATACCTTTTCCATATATGCAATAGGTCTGGGCAATACAAAAAATACTGGTACGAAGACGAAATCTTGATACCCATTTTGTTGTTTTCATGTCAAAGATATATTTAAAAAAACAAACATGAATTGGTTCTTTTCGATGTTTGTACTAGAATAAGCTCAAAATAAAGATATTACAGAATGCCACAGACTTAGACTTTTCAAAATTGCTTTGATTGGATCGACTGATTATGGCACAGTTTAAATTTTTGCTTGTTTTAAACTAAGTAAGTCAACTTTTAAAAAAATTACTTAGTAAACATACAAACATACAGGTATATCAATGCTTGATTGCATATCAATTGCAATTTGTAAATATGAACATTGTCCAAGCACAATATGCAAAATAACTTGTTTGAATTTAAAGCAAACACACACACTATCAATTCCAAATAATACAACATAATTTTATTTTTAAATTATCATGAAATTTTTTTATACTGATTGCGGGGTGAATGAAAGGGTGGCAATCACCACCCTTTCCTACACTTTGTGGTGGTAAAAGCACTGTCCTGAAGCATTATCTCGAGACAAGAATTAAATACGTTTGGAAGTCTAAAATTCCCAAAATGTGTTTCATGTGACTAGAAGGAATTTTATTCATAGCAATATATTGATAACATTCAAGTTAACCTTTAAAATAATTAAATTGTATTTTTTGTAATAATTTTATATTCATTAACGTTACATATTAATTAGAAACATGATACATAAATCAATAAGCTTCCAAATATTTAATAGAATATTTTTAAATAAGAATTTACATGATAAACCTAGGAATACTTCTGAAAATGCGACTGGAAATTGCAAAAAGAAACACGAGATGGAGCGATGTGTTATAGCTCAAAGTAAATGTTGAAAATTGTAAATGGTGATAAAACAGATGCTCAAAAATATATGATGTTATTATTTCTTGATATGAGGGACTCTTTAATCAATGGTGTACTAAATGCCCATAACTGCGTCCGACAAGGAATTTGTGAGCAGAGTATCAAGCTCCTCCGCTGCTGCTCTTGAAATTAGAGTTTGTTGGATTGTGCCTGTTAGTTGGTGCATGTGAGCACATGTGATATCATAATTTATAGTAATTATAACAGTCAGATTAAGCTAACTGTAATAAAATTTTCTGTAACTTGTGTACTATCCAGTTGCATTCCCAGTTTGATTAAATACAATTGGTTCGATATCTTCCTTTCAAAACGTGTAGGTATAATTTTTAGACAATGTTTCTATTACAAATGTGCAAAGTTATGTTATTCATTACAAAATATATATTCATTGAACGACGTGACAGTGACAATGTTACACATGTGTACAGCATAGAGACATAGGGAAAGTAATATAGTATATTCAGAATTCAAATAGCAATTTCTGAAAATAATAATTTTATTATTTGTGTTAATCAACAAGGAAACCTATACAAACAGGATGATAATATAAAGGGAGAGAATATAAAGAATTTAAATAGAAATGAATTAAATTTTTTTTTTGTTAAATCACTTACAAATTTTGACATGTTTGCAAAAATGTTTTTATTTTTAAATTCTTCTTGACAAAAAAAAAGGATCATAATATTTTAAGAATACAGTTTTATGCAACTCATTAAAAATTTATGAAAATAATTGAGACAAGGGAGAGGTAGTTTTTATAAATTAAACTGGAAGGAAAGAAATTCTGATAAAATAATGTACACAAATATCATGTGTAATAAATCATAAAAATATCAAATCATACAAATATCATAAAGAAGGTCAATTCTAAATGTTTAATATTTTAACATGAAATATTAAAATAATTTTAAAATATCCTTTGGGATTTTAGCAAAGTGTACATGAAAAAACTTTTTCAACTGGTTTTTCTTACAAACAAAAGTAATAAATTTTAGAAATAAGGCATTTAATTTAGATATGTTTACAAACTAATAACTTTTTTATTACAAATTATAACCTAAATGACTAATGAATTATTAACATATTTTCTCATGAAAATATTTCCTATTATTAAATTCGATTTGAATGGGGTCCATATCCTATTGACATCCCCCTTGGGTATGTCCTTCCGCCCATTCAGTGAGTGGGAAAATCACTTAGGGAGCCCACTGCTGGAACAACACCCTAGGAGATAACCCTTCATGAATGAAACAGTTTTTTAATGTTTATTCAATCTAGGTATCATCTTAAAGAGAAGGAATTGGGAAATATTATTGAATAAAGATATATTTTGTAATTTTTGACTGATTTCTGTTTTTTCTAGTGTGTATGAGAAAATATTTTCATGAAAAAGAAATTGCCAGATATCCGGTAAAACCATTATCCGGTTCATCCCTAAAAATTGCATGCTTAGATTTAGATGATATGTTTTGCATTTGGAGATATCTTTTCACTTCACTTCAACAAGTGCCCATCAAGAAGCTGCATTTTATATTTCATTACTGAGCAGTCACCTGAAAAAGTTTTTTGTTTGCCTTCCAGGGCACACCCGAGGACCTCCTCTTCTTCTACAGGCACCTGCGGCTGGGAGGAGGAGTGTTGCGCGTGGACGCGGACCTCTTGCTCTACAGGTACCACGCAGGGGCCACCACCTTCTCCATCACAGAGTGAGTACAAGGATTGACATTTTTTCTCAGTTATTAAAAAAAAGTACAAAAACCCTTTAAAAATATGTGGTGCAGCTTGCTGTGTCGGACCATGGCTAGAAGGGAATGGCTATGAAGCTTCACTTCAGTAGATCGTAGAAATATGGTAAAAACTTCACCAATAAAGGATGATATCTGTCACATCTGACTTCAAGAGATGTTAGCAAACTATTGAAAATAACAAAAGTTGAGACTTAAAAATATAAATTAAAAACTATAAAGGGGGGAAAAACTTAATAAAAAAATAAATAAGAAGACCATTATAAAGTCAAAAATTTTAAATACTTTTCAAATGACATTAAAGTTAACAAAGTCATTTAAAAATCTTAAACATATTTTTTTAAAAATTATGGGTTTTGTTGATATTCCTTACATTTATTGGTTTTTTTCATTGAAATTGATAGTTTTTTTGCGTATATTTATATAAATGTTGAGGCAATATGGCACAATAATTAATCTAATAAAGTATGTTACACAAAAGCGAAGTGAGTTGAAATGTTATATTTTTTTCTGACACGTTTTTTGTAATTTTTCTTACTGATAAAGCTTGCCTACTCATTTTTGTTAAAGCTAACATTGACCTTTAATGATGACACTAATTAGATCGCATAAGAGGGTTTTAATATTTCCCTCTGCTTCGACAGATGCACTCTGTGGGACGTGCGCTTGCATGAGCTGGAGCGCAGGGTTCTAGGAGGCTGGAACACCTTCACCATCTGGAGTGCAGGCAAGCAGGGGAGGAGACTGTACAGGTCTCTCTCGCCGGAGAGCAAGCAGAAGGTGGCATTCTTGAGTCGCATGTGTTATTGTAACTTGTCTATTTCATCTCATTATATCTATGAGAAGATAAATATTCTTTATCTGCTTCTCAATTCAATTTTCTGGTAAAAAATTCCTTAGTTTTCATACTTTTTTATATATTTTGACATGAAATTTCTTTAAAATCGGCTACATGGAGTATCAGGATAGGAACACTTTTCAGGATGATTCATAATTACTTTATTGACATAAATCAAACATTGAATCAAGTATTGTAAAAAGGCTAAAGAAGCGCATCTGACAGCATAATTGCAATTTTATTTAAATTTAAGTATTTCGAAAGGAATGTTTTAGAGGGAAAGAAAATGAACACTTAGAACGCAAAATAATAGTTTCCTGTAAGTTTAATCAATGAGTTGTATGCACATTTTTAAAACACCATACGTCATGAGAATTAATTTGAATTCTTAAATAATTTAACTGTTTTATATATGCTTTATGAGTGAAATATATGTTATAGATTCTTCTCTTTCCAAGGTGCAAGCATTTTGTGATGTAGATACGAAAAAACTCTCCAAAGGAGTTTACACCTATGAAGAAAGTCCTGTAAGTTAATCCTTTGAATGTCAAATAATTTGGTCCTATATTTGTCAAATGCTAATGTAATAGGGATTTAATTGTAATAAATGTACATTATAAAGTACAATTTTTTTTCTCAAAAAATTTATTTTAGAATTTAATATTTGGAAGGAGGTTTGATATCAAAATAGACCACATCTTTTAAAACTAAAAATAGTTTTTTTTTTACACATTGTGTTAAATTCTCTGTAGCATAGATTCAAAATAATTTGCCACTAAATTTTTTAAAAGAACTAAGGATATACCATTTATCATTGAAAAAAGAGTGAAATTTTAATTCTTAAAATAAATAATTAAGCCGAAAAATCAAATTTAAAAATAAAGTGGCTGGAGAAACTGCCTTCACGAAGTTTGCGACTATTCATCGTGCATATATACCACTCGCGATATTCTTGTGTTTTTCAAACCTCTATCGTACTTTTTAAATTATATCTCACTTTTATTATCATAATAAAATATTTTAAACCACATATTTAAATACCAAAATGTGCAATTTCTAATTCTTAACATCGTTTTGTAAAGATTTAAAAACTTAGAAAACATCAACTATTTTATGTCAACATCATTGACTATTACTCGTTGATATTTAGTTTTTAATTAGGAAATAAATCTCTTGAAGGTAGAGCTTGAATTCTAGGATTAGCCAAGTCCCGATTTTACCGCTTTACACTCAATTCCATCCAAAATTCTAATAAGACAACTGTTATTATCTTTACATAATATTATCAAGAAATAAAATCTGTATTGGGGAAATAAATTTTGTTTAATTATTGCAATTGTGTAAGAAGGACATTGACTTTAAAGTGGTGTCATTCGCTATGCACGATGTCAACTTCTGTGTCTGCCCCCCCCCCCCCCTCAACTTTTTGATGAAAATTTTGACTTGCATTTCTCAGCTTATACATGAGTATATACGGTAACAAATTTGCAAAAAAGTATCTCAAAATAGTTAAAATATTTTATTTAAAATTGTTGACAAAATTATAAATAAAAAAATAGCAATAATTAAAAAAAATCAGACAATTGTTTAGATAGAGTTGTAACCAAATATTTGGTATTTAGCTCATCCCAACGTTTTAAAATGTCTTAATCTTTGTTTAACCTATAAAATAAAGACACAGAGAACAGTGGAAGTGATTTATTTGCAATTCCAATATATATTTGAATGTAGACAGAAATGTCGTGTTTAAAAATGTACCTGTCACATATTTTTATACACTTCTTTAACAAGGATGCTACTAGCCTCTGGTGCTATATTGGAAAGAGACAATCACAGGGATAGGAATTCTGCGCCAGGGAGCGCCAAAAGTGGTATCCTGTGCAAACTTTCTACAAAAACACATTTATGTGCGATGCGTGCGCCAAATGTTAGTGTATGTTTGTCTGACGCTAAATAAAGTTACAGCAACCTCAGGAAGAGGAAATGGGAAAAAATTTATGCAAATTTTCTAAAGTTTAAATAGTATTTGTAGAAACCTATAACACTATGATTACCAAATGTCATCAGATTTGGTCTTGGGCTAAAGTATCTATTTCTCATACGAAAGGTACCGGTTTGGATCCTGTGGTTGTCTTTTTTCAAACTACAACGCTCGTTCCACTAAAAAAAACAGAGGACACCACCATTTTTGTGTTATTGCAACAAGTTGAAACCTTTTCTAGTTCTGTGGTCTGTCAATAGTGGCGCTAGTGTCTATGTGATTTTAAATGGGGAACAAATTGTATGTGGGAGTCCAATGATATTGAAGCCTCTGTATACTTCAGTTATATACTCGATGATAAGTACATTGTTTTACAAAATAAAAACTAAATTTATTTGTTGTAGGCATACAAGGTTAAATAGGTTGTGAAAGTTAGACTTTCACAACCTATTTTACACATTCATTAAATTCTTATTTCTCCCGTCAGTAAACAATGTGCTAATTTGTGCATTTAATATCTGATTTTTCCGTTGCAGCTCCTTCCAAAACCGAGAGTGCCCATCGTCCACTTCAGTGAGGCCTCCCCTCCTTTCATATTGTGTGTGAAATTGGTGAGTGGGATGTTCCATTGGCTTGGCTTCCAATGTGTTTTGTGAAAGACAGTTTAGTCATGCAAAAGCATAGTATTGCAACACAAAATAGTGCAAACTTAGTACACATTAGAAACTTAATATAAAATTTGTTTTGAAATAAGTGGGTGCACATGAGCGTCAATGCACCCGAGTTCTGCTCACAAATGTTTCATTTGAGTACAAACAGTGCACATGACGTTTCAAAGAAAAATCAAAGATCAATATTATTTTACTAAATTTTATTTTATAAACTATAGTTACATTATTTGATATGATTTCATAAATTGTCATCATAACCATTTTCTTTACTAAAATTTGATCCTTTAGTTCAGTTTTTTGGTTTCATTCATACTTCACATTGATGGCATATTTTTAAAATATAATTTAATATGGTTAAAAGACAGCTAAAAGCACAATCATTGTATGTCCAGTTTTGGAAAACCCCAAAAGAAGATTTCGAACTTGGCAGGGCAGGAAAACTGGGGATTTCGAAACTTTTAAACCTGCAACACAAAATTATTTGAAAGGGATATACAATGTTTGTGCAGCAGGTGAGAGCCAATTTTACACTGTTATGATGACCAATATCGCATTTGAGTGAAAAAATAGATGAGTAATACTTTTAGCCATCCATACAACAATTAAAATCTATAAAATAAAAAAATTTGTGAATTACTAAAGTGTCATATCGTCGGATTAGAATGGAAACCGACTTTATTTAAATGACAAATTTAGCATCTGAATCAGAAGATGCTTGTTAACAAAGTTCGAGCTATTTACTTAAAAAATATGGAATTGTTTAAAAACAAGACGTTGGCGAAGAGCCTCGCATCTGATAAAACACACATTTTACAGGTGAAAACCACTTTTTTCGTCATATTTTGTTGAATTTAATATATGTTCAAACCATATATGTTTGAATTGAGTTTTTCATTCTAATACTATCTAACCCAACCTTTATACAGTTGGGGCATTGTAGAGGTAAAATTAATGGGGATATTGATTAATATAAAAACTGTAAAAAAAAAATAAGTGTATATACATGGACGTTTTTAATGCAAGTTAGCTTTTTTGCAGATGACTCTGTGATTCGAGAATACAAATCTAAGGCTTTGTATTTTTGAATCTCGGCACCATCTGCAAAAGTTAACGTGTATTAAAAAGCGTCCATGTAGAGTTGGGCTTAGTGATGATAAATGTATGTTTTTATTGTTGAAAATCGTTAAAACACGAGGCCCGGTACAGCACCTGGCTAGCAATCAGAAGATTTCGAGTTCGAATCGGCATGAGAAGTTCGACAAAAGTTAACATGTGACAATCTCATTATCAGATTTGCTACTAGATTACAAAAGTCGACTGAAATTATACAACTTCCACCTGTGTGTATTCAGGACTGGTGCTCGCTATTTGACCATCGGTTATAAAAAATACGAGGCAGTATTCCTTGGCCCTACCTTCGAGATAAACCGCAAACCGTCGCCAATAGCCCATTGTACAATGTTAATTAACCAACCAACCTAGCTTTAATATGGATGTATGGCAACCATGTACGAGGTTTTTTCATTTGTCACCAAGCAGATTCTGTGGCTGAAAGATGGCCTGTTTTCATTCTAAGCCGACGAAATGTTGCATATTTTAATTCTAAGATATTTTCCCCTATTAAACAATTTAAATTTTTTTTATCTTGTATGGTAATGTTATGACTAATTTAGAATCTTTTTAAGAATATTGAAATATGGAGTAGTTTTTTTTATCTTTTAAAGAAATGTAGAGATATTTTTAAAAAAAGTATGTATTTTAATATTTATTACAATAGCCGAATTTAGGCTATTGCACAATGGCTAATTGACAGCCTAAAATTATTTCTAGGTTTTGTCTTTTTGTATAGAAGTTTTCATTCTGTTATTTAAACGAAAGAATAATATTTATTTCCAATGCCTTGTGTTTAAAATGTTCGCTTGTTTCAGGCAATGACTGAGGGTGCTTTCGAAAGTAACCTGGCTTCCCTCGGTTTAACGGAGGGCAAGGACTATGTTCACTTCAGCTGACACCCGGGGAAGCTTTCAAAGCAATTAAAAAATTATGGGGAAGGGGCAGGCCTCATCGTTTGTGAATGTGTTTTAGGTATTTGTGTTTTGTAACGAATGGCATAAACTGAAAATTTGAAATGTGAGCGAATAAACTTTTGACATAAAAAAATTGAGATCATGATTGCTATGAGAAGCCTGCCTTTAAATTTTTACTGTGATAACGATAAGTGATACTGCTGGTTACAGAGTACGATGTTTGGATACAAATGATGTTTGAATAATAAAAATGTATTTTGAACATTGCAATCAATAATAATGTATTTTGAACATTGTAATGAATAATAAAAATGTATTTTGAACATTTCAATTTTTTTTAGTGGGTGTGCTTGTTGTATTTCAGAATTGTTAGATGTTTTAATACATTTAATTGTTTAAGGTAGTTTTTAAGAAAGCTAATCCCCCAGCTAAAAATAAAGCAACATTTCAGGTTGTTTTTTTAATGTTGAATTGCCCCTTCCATGAAATTTTTTCAGCAGTATTTTAAATTGACTTTTTATTTTTTAGATGAAAATTATTAATTTCTTTTTTTCTTCTAAATAATTATTTCAGAAGTTATGAAGTAATTCAATAAAAGTAAAATGTGTTTCAAAATTATATGTATACTGTTAATGTTTACTTCCAAAATTGTGTATTTATTCTTGGGAAAATAATTCTCCAGAAATGTCTTGTAGATATAACTTATCAATAAAGTCAACTACACAATTATATGCAAAACATTTATATGATCGCTGTCCGCATATTAAAATATGCTTTAACTCTAAAATTTTCAATAGCGACACCTACTTTTGACAACGCAGAAATGTTCTTCACCTTCAAAATAATCTAGATTTAAATTTTCGCCAATTTTTTTTAAGTTATATGCAGAGGTATTAAATAATATGTATTGCTTGCATTTGATAGCTACTTCTTTATTGAACGAAGAATATTCGGACTACAAAAGGAAGGACGTTGTTAGAAAGTTTTGGCAGCAGTCGAAGTGCCTGGTTGGACTATGTTACACCGTGTGATACATTTTTCATAATTTTCTAAAATTAGTTCATATTAAATATAATCTGTTTTGCTTCTGGTCTGCCCAATTCAAAGGCTGTTAACAGACGAAGCGGGTGGAAAATGGATTTGTGATTGGCTTATACATAAAAAAAAATTAATTGCTGCCATCGGGACTCCAACCTTGCGACCTATCCTGCACCAGTCTTGTATAGGTGCCGTAGAAATTAAAGGATAAGTTCGGATGACGTATTGTTACTTCACAACGAATTTGGCAACCCTCCGATCACAAGTTCACTGTAGTTTAACAGTTTGTCAAGTCCCTAAGCACAAGCTGTATTCGAACTCTCAACCCACCGGTTGTCATCCGCAGTGCTACGGACTCCTCGCTCTTCCTATCATTCCAAAGTCCAGTGCATCTGAGCTGCAAAGGAATGAAATGGATCTTGGAAATATTTTTTAAGATGTTTCTTTATGCAATATGTCTAAAATTGTTTAAAAACACTAAGTGGAACTTTACTAATACAAGCAGTAGGTGCATATCTTGATACAATATAATTTTTCAACCTTTTGTACGCAGAGGAAGTGAGTGTTTCCACTTTTATTTCAAACAAACACTTTATTTCGTTATTATTGATTACTGAATTTATAGCCGGGGGGGATTAAAACACGCTACACAATAGTAAAGTAAATGGTTCTACTGTCAAGTCTAAATTAAAAGAATGAGTAAACTTTTGTTTTGTAGAAATGCATTTTTGAGCCCCACAAAGAAACTTTTTCTTTTCAATCTTATTAGACATTATTTTCAAGTTTACATAATTTGCTCATATACAGTCACGAGTTTTTAAGCACACGAAATATTGATAAGAATGAAACGTGATGCCAACGCTTTCACAGCACTGCAAAATTGTCGATTTCTTTTAAGCACTGTAAATTTTAAATTTGCGTATGGCCCCTGACATGATCAGGTTGATGGCAATTTTTACATAGCAAAAGAAAAAAAATTAGTGTATTTCGTTTCGGTCGTTTGGAAGCAAAACAGAAGAACATAACATATTGTAAATCTGAATAATTTAAAGTGTAATATACTAATTTTTTTTCCAACCTTTATATTAAGTCCACAAAAAAGTTAATAACAGTAAATTTCTATTTATTTTCATTGATATAAATGTAATTACAAATATATATGACACTTTGAATGTCACAAATGAAAGTCAATACATAAACTTCATAGTTAATTGACATGTGATAAAGTTTATATATTTTCAAAAATAAAATATAACAAATGCAATCAATACAGTTCATAATACATAAATATTTAAGTATTTAACAGACAATAGAAAACCTGTTCATAAACAGTAACTTAGAATACATAAACAATTATCCTTAAAAAGATAGCTACAAACTTAATAGCATCTTGATAAGTCGTAGAGAGAGGGTCTCTCATTTCCAACAAATGTTGGAAATTTCAATTCACATAAAACTAAATCTTTTAAATGCACAGCCTAAAAATCTACAAAACCCGAAAGATGATCATGAATATGTATATGGAAAACAGCGCACCAACCCAAACTTTAAAATAAAACCGCCAAGGAGAGATGTTATCAATTTGACTTGTGTATTTTTTTTATGTATGTTCGCGCAAGATTTCTGTTCCAATTCAGGATTTTTTTTTTTGAATAGGGCACTTTTTTTTGTTTCACTTGGGCACCTTTTGAAAAAAATATCCGGTTATCTGGCATTTAACTTTCCAGAATTCTTATTCCTCTATGGTTAGGCTCGAGAGGAGGTAATTTCGGTGAAAGTCTACGAAGTATAACCTTTCTAAAAATTCAATCACTTCTCAACAAGTATCATGGTTAAACAAAGTTACGGATTTTTTTAACCCCAAGTGGTCTTGCACTAAATATAAGTGTGTGAATAGGAAGTGTAGAGTGCAATATGTTATTGCACATCAAACATATTAGGATAATTTGTAAATAATAACAGTGATAAATTCAAGAGTCATTCTCACAGAGAATTGTGCAAAGCATTTTTTTTTTGCTATTGTGAGATTTGTTAAAATCTGTCCCTATCTGAATCTTTTTTTTACAACTATAAAGTAAAGTTTTGATAATAATAATAATAAAGTAATTATTTTGAGTCTTAACTAAGTCTGATGGTTCTAAATGGAAATTAGAACATTAAAGATTGATCATTTATGATACTCCATGGATGCTTTTAATTTTTAAATCCAGAAATTCTGTAAACTATCAGATATCATATTTAAATGACTAGAAAAGACAATTTAAAAGGAGGGGAAAAAAATGTTTTTTACTACGACAAAAAAAGGCGGGTGTTTAAGAATGAAGAGTTCCAGACATCTGACTTGTTGTTTGCATCAAAAGATGATCACTCCACTCTGAATCAGTCCTCGGATATGTAGTCGGTGGATGCTGCAGAATTCTCCGTCTGGGAACTGAATTCTTCGTTGGAAGAAACGTTGTCGATCTCCGAAACTTGCAGTCGGAGGATGGAGAGGAGAGGGAGGGGAGCTGCCCTTGCCCCAGCTGGAGAAAACTCTGCTGCGTCCGTGGCAGTCTTCTCGGCGCTGGCTCCACCCCCTTCATCGAAGTTTGGCAAGACAGAATTTGGAACGTGCATGCCATAGCCACTAAGGGCGAAAGCAAAGTAAAATGCTCATTCAAGTAGCACACAATAAAAATAATTAAATTGAGTGCAACAATAAATCATGCAAAAAATAATTTATAACATTTTTTTCTGCCTGTTACAGATAAATAAATAAAAATTTATCAAAATAAGTTAGGAAATAGCTCAAAGATAGTGACGCGCATGAATGGATTAATGAGATTTCCAATGATTCAACATTCCGATTTAACGAGAGCTATCATTCTGTGCTGCCCAGTTTTTCCTATGCCTCGCTTTCTGTGTTTTTCCTATGTAAAGCGACTAGCAAGGCCCTTCTGTATATTGTTGCCTGAGAATAGTATTTAAAATTAACATTTGGTAAAGAAAGTGGCGATTGGCACCGGCAACTGCACATAGCCTCCAACCCCCCATTTTTATACATCGCCTCCACTTGAGATGCAACTCTCAATTTCTAACCATTTTATGTAAAACTCTATGGCAACTGATGTGCACGGAGGAAAGAATAAGGTGGAGGGGAATTCAAGCTCAAAACTGGTTTGCAATGTGAAGTAAGTAATCGCTTAAACATTTGGCCCAACAAACCCTTGACGAAGTATTCAGCGCTACTTTGTATACATAAAACTAAGTGAAATACCATTACTGGCAATAATTTAACTTATCAATGAAGAGAAATAATGGACTATTTTAGGGATTAAAATCTCTTACTGCATCCCATTATTGCACAAATTGTAATTTAAAATTTTTTTTAATTTTTTTTTACGAATGTAAGGTTGCTATGTTACTCCATGTGAAATTTTGCCAAATCTACTTCTTTCCTCCGTGAACAACCCTCGGATACTCACCCTCTCTCCTCTTCTGCCGTCTGCTTCGGCTGTTCACTGGGTGGTTCGAATGCAGCACTCTGCTCCCCCCCCGGGGAGAGTCGGTGCGTCGTTCCACTCTGCCTCTGGAAATCGTAGTACATCTGGATCCCGATAGGGGGCAGGTCGGAGGGTAACTGGGAGCTCCCTCTGTCATTGGAGAGGCCTGGAGAGGAAATTGGAATATCAGTTTATACATGAAAAATGAGTGCATAAGGAATCCTGATGAGTATAGGCCTAGGATAACAATTCACAACCTTTACATGATTGCAGATCACCACTTTCTAATAGTACTAAATAAATTTCCTATATAAAATGTTATTTGACATTAAATATAATATGTGTATTAAATATTATCTTACAAATCAATTTAATTAATTAAAAAAAATAATCACATCACGACACCAGACTTCATTCCTTTCTAGAGCTCCTGTATTGCATTGGCATTAGCTCAAATTCTGTTGTGGACCATGGCAGTGAGCAGTACAGAGGATTTCCCTGAGTTTACAATCTTGCTTGATGATCCATTAGTAAAGGATTATGACGTCGAGCTTGATCAGCTTCATGCCAACTGGGCTTCACTAAAAAGGAAGTATCGTTGGGGCGCAAACTTCGTAAAATTGAGAAGGATCTCAAAACAAAAAAATCCTGAAATACCTAAAGAAACAAGCACGCAGTAAGCTGTTAAGCAAGCACTACCGGCTTGTTCCAAATCTGCAAACGTGTTTTTCAATAAAGAAAAAAAAAAAAAAAACTGGACATAACACCTAAAAAACAAAACCCTAAAAAGTCTCGGAACCCTGAACTTTATGCTGTCGCGGACATGATTATTCATAATTCTGCTATCGAAATTATAGAGGCTGGTGAGGTTGAGAAAAATGTTCTCCACTATTTTTCTGAAAACCCCAACTTACTAAACACTTATATTTACTTAACGAATTTATGAATGGCAATCTTGAATTCAAAAAATGAGGAGAATACATCAAAATTCATGCTAAAGACATAGAAATGCTCAATAAAATTACTGAACACCTCAAGGGAGCAAAGTGTGGTTTCTACACTTTTTCACCTATAAAAGACATTCCATTTAAAGTGACACTTAAAGGTCTGCCTCCGGAAACTAAGTCTGATGAAATTAAAAAAGATTTGATTGCTATGGAATTTCCCATCTTGAAAGTTGTCCAATTCACCAAACATCTCATCAAAAATCCGATTGTTGTTAACCTAATTGAACAACCCCAATCCAATGAAAATGAAAAAATCTTTGACACTGAACATCTCTGTTTCATGATTGTCAAATGTGAACTCTTTACATATAAACATTGTATAGTTAGTAATTATTAGTAATTAAAAGTAATTATATTATAATTTAAAATGAACAGTTTAATAAAAACATTATTATATGCACTAATAATATATAGTAAAAAAAATGTGTTTTATACCGATAAAATTACAATAAGGATTACCAATAAGGATTACTTTTAACGTTGTATTATTGTTAATTTTATATAACTAATTATAAATGTGTTAACATCTTAAGAAATCAATATAATTTCCTCAGTAATTAACAAATTATTGAAGTTTAATAATTATTAATGAATAACTAATTAATTACTAATCAACATAACTGCTAGTTAGCGTTCATTTTTTTTATATTGGTAAATATTCTGGGAATTTTACAATATATTAATATTTAAATTAAAAACAATTATTATTTATTAACAATTAGTATTTATTTATAACCCCATTATAATTTTTGAATTGCAATGCCACTGGCTAAGTGGTACTGTACATGCTAATTAGTACCAATTAAACATTAATTGTTTTTAAGATTTTATTTTCAAAATTAAAAATAGTAATTATTTAATTATGTAAATCATTTTAATTACTTTGTGATTAATTAAGATAGTAATTAATTTTAATTAACCCAAATTAATTACGGCAATATTTTAGACTTTGAAGCCATAAAATAACAAAATTTAGCGTTAAAAGTTAAAAATTATGTGACCCATTTATACAGCCACCCATGTGGCTGTATAAAACTTCTAAACATTAATATTTCCCTCTAAAAACAACACAAACAAAAAACATTCTCATACTCTAAAATATTTCCGTGTTTTGTTGTAATTTATAGCATTATCAAAAATGCTATATTTAGAGTGCAATAATTTTTTTAATAAAGCGATTTTAGCATTGAAACTCCCACAGGGTGGCAACAACATTCTGGAAAAAAAGTTCCCTGATATTTCCATGATGGAGTCACACAAATTTCCCTGACTTTATAATTACAATAAGATATGTTGCAATACATGCTTTATATAGAAACAAAGTATCCACACTACAATGATCCAATAAATATATTGCATTATAAATGAAAAATTATATGCAATACTTATTAACAGTTAAAAGAATGATTTATGGATACAACACAAATTACGCAATTGCGGCAGGAATAATAGTAATTAAACATGTTCTCTGGAAGCAGATAATGCAAAAAAAGCAAGTTTTTTCAAATTATTTCTTATTTAAATTGTAGATAATTTTTTTTAATGTTTACCATTGTTTTTTTTAATGTAGATAATAATTTTAAATGTTGTATATGCTTAATATTTCCTATCCAATCTTCAATAAATCACATATTCATTATCCCCTCACATGTTTACAATTCAAGGTCCAATGCACTTTGCTTTTGCTGCTCCCTCCTAAAAATATGAAAATGCGTATAACCATATTTTTTTTAAAATTGTTTTTCAGAACTAAAAGGAAATATTGACAACTAAACTACCCAGAATAGAGCGCATAATAGACGTTAACTGCCGTTTTAATGATCCAAATTTGAAAAATTCCCTGATTTTTTGTGAAATTTTGAAAAATTTCCTGACTTTTCCCTGATATTTCCAGAATAAAAAATATCTATGATAATTCCCTGATTTTGCAGGTTATGTTACCACCCTGTCCCATGTACCGATACATTTTGGGGAACAGTTGGCGACGCCCACCATACCTTCAATTCCCCTATTGGCGAAACTGACTTTCAGCCTTCCAGCAACCCTATTAGAGTTCAGTGGATTTACCGCAAGACGAAGGATCAAATTGAAAAGATCAAAGTTGAAGATCCCAGAGCCCAAAGCGTCCAAGTCAAATATACAGAGGCTGAGAAAATAGATCTACTACAAATGCTTTTTTACTTCAAGCATCCACCCAAAGCATTTCAAGAATATTTGCCGCTTTTTGTAGAACTCTAATCTCTGTTTTGCAAAGACCAATCAGCTTTTGACAAAATCTGTCAGAAAAAATCAAAGCATCGCTGAAAAAGTCAAAGCCTTCACTAATTTCTTTTACGAGGATGCACAAGTGCTCACCTTTGAGTAATCTTCAGAGCAACTCATTACAATTCAAGCTCCTACCACGCCCTCTTTTCCTAACATTCTTACCTTTCCTCATGCAATGTGACCTAAAGCCTTTCCTGATGTACTGTGATTTCAGAAGGAGAACTGAACACACATTTACTAATAATAATTTAACACTCACGTCGGATTATATCCATCATTGACATTTCTTGCTTTATTCTTTCAAACTCCACCAGCATCTAAGAATAGAATAAGTTATATATAATATAGAATAAGAAAGACAACAAAAGTAATATTTACAATGCATAAATTACGTGTTGAAAGACACAAAAAATATTTTTCAAATATCTGTTCATATACTATTGGTGCTTTCACAAGGTTTCTTCGATATGTGGGAAATATCACTTAAATAAGTTTTTTAAGAAGTCTAACATATTCTGCAGCACATGTATGCACGCATTGCATGGGCTCTCTCCCTCTCTCTCCACTTGATGGGCGTGAGGGAAGGATTGGGGATGGGTGTGTGTGTGAGGGGAATGGACACCGATAACAAACCCATCCATAGATATGTGGGAAATATCACTTAAATAAGTTTTTTAAGAAGTCTAACATATTCTGCAGCACATGTATGCACGCATTGCATGGGCTCTCTCCCTCTCTCTCCACTTGATGGGCGTGAGGGAAGGATTGGGGATGGGTGTGTGTGTGAGGGGAATGGACACCGATAACAAACCCATCCATAGATATGTGGGAAATATCACTTAAATAAGTTTTTTAAGAAGTCTAACATATTCTGCAGCACATGTATGCACGCATTGCATGGGCTCTCTCCCTCTCTCTCCACTTGATGGGCGTGAGGGAAGGATTGGGGATGGGTGTGTGTGTGAGGGGAATGGACACCGATAACAAACCCATCCATAGATATGTGGGAAATATCACTTAAATAAGTTTTTTAAGAAGTCTAACATATTCTGCAGCACATGTATGCACGCATTGCATGGGCTCTCTCCCTCTCTCTCCACTTGATGGGCGTGAGGGAAGGATTGGGGATGGGTGTGTGTGTGAGGGGAATGGACACCGATAACAAACCCATCCATAGATATGTGGGAAATATCACTTAAATAAGTTTTTTAAGAAGTCTAACATATTCTGCAGCACATGTATGCACGCATTGCATGGGCTCTCTCCCTCTCTCTCCACTTGATGGGCGTGAGGGAAGGATTGGGAATGGGTGTGTGTGTGAGGGGAATGGACACCGATAACAAACCCATCCATAGATATGTGGGAAATATCACTTAAATAAGTTTTTTAAGAAGTCTAACATATTCTGCAGCACATGGATGCACGCATTGCATGGGCTCTCTCCCTCTCTCTCCACTTGATGGGCGTGAGGGAAGGATTGGGGATGGGTGTGTGTGTGAGGGGAATGGACACCGATAACAAACCCATCCATAGATATGTGGGAAATATCACTTAAATAAGTTTTTTAAGAAGTCTAACATATTCTGCAGCACATGTATGCACGCATTGCATGGGCTCTCTCCCTCTCTCTCCACTTGATGGGCGTGAGGGAAGGATTGGGGATGGGTGTGTGTGTGAGGGGAATGGACACCGATAACAAACCCATCCATAGATATGTGGGAAATATCACTTAAATAAGTTTTTTAAGAAGTCTAACATATTCTGCAGCACATGTATGCACGCATTGCATGGGCTCCCTCCCTCTCTCTCCACTTGATGGGCGTGAGGGAAGGATTGGGGATGGGTGTGTGTGTGAGGGGAATGGACACCGATAACAAACCCATCCATAGATATGTGGGAAATATCACTTAAATAAGTTTTTTAAGAAGTCTAACATATTCTGCAGCACATGTATGCACGCATTGCATGGGCTCTCTCCCTCTCTCTCCACTTGATGGGCGTGAGGGAAGGATTGGGGATGGGTGTGTGTGTGAGGGGAATGGACACCGATAACAAACCCATCCATAGATATGTGGGAAATATCACTTAAATAAGTTTTATAAGAAGTCTAACATATTCTGCAGCACATGTATGCACGCATTGCATGGGCTCCCTCCCTCTCTCTCCACTTGATGGGCGTGAGGGAAGGATTGGGGATGGGTGTGTGTGTGAGGGGAATGGACACCGATAACAAACCCATCCATAGATATGTGGGAAATATCACTTAAATAAGTTTTTTAAGAAGTCTAACATATTCTGCAGCACATGTATGCACGCATTGCATGGGCTCTCTCCCTCTCTCTCCACTTGATGGGCGTGAGGGAAGGATTGGGGATGGGTGTGTGAGGGGAATGGACACCGATAACAAACCCATCCATAGATGTGTTGGAACAGTTTTCCGAAATTTAGCGACAGAAAAGTGATATTGAATTAACTGGAAAATTACTTTATCCACAAGCTTTTGGTTCCGGATGAACAGGTGCCTCTTTGTAAGCAAGAATGTATGTGTACACACACAAAGATATCTATTTATACATGTACTACCAAAATTTACTAAGTCAAAAAATTTAGTTTGTGTGCAATTACAATTTGAAGTTCCAAACAGTGCGGAAAATTAGAATTTAATATTTTTCTTTCTTGGTAGTAATTTTTTTTCCCATACCAATTTGAACTTCAAATTGTAATTTTTCAGCAACACATGTCATATGTTTTTGACCTGGTCACATTTGACAGTGCACCAACGATACATTTGGTAAATATATATAGTATATATATTTGGTAGATTCCATGGTAATTTTGGGCAAATTGTTTTTAAACGTTTTTTTTTTTAACTACATTTGCAACTATTGTTCATAAACTTTATAAGAAATCAAGTTTTGCAAGTAAAAGATTTAGAAAGGTTTACTTTTGAAAGATTAATTTCAGAAATATTTTACTGTACTGTTGACAATGGAAAATTGTCAGTGGTTGGGTTACTCTTGTTACTAAAAAAAAAAAAGAAGAAAGTGTTGACAATTAACATATATTGTTAAAGTTCCTCTAAACTAAATACAATTTATTTTGTTTAAATAATGTTTTCGGAACATTGGCGCCGAAATCGGTATGGTAGCTATTGGGGTTCGGTTGTTATACCTAATTTCACATATATATAACCTGTTTTAAAAAAAGCTTTAAAAAAAACAAAAAAATCTAATGCCACATTAGTTTTTTTCCTGCCATACCTCTTTGAAAGAAGTTCTGGTGCCCCACTGTTTCAGAAACAAAAGGACAACTCACATAATAAGTATTATAATGTGTTTTAATGTTTTTTTCAATGTGTTTTTTTTCAACAAAGAATAAATTTATTGGATTTAAACCATAATAATTTATCATTTTGAAAGCATATTTGTAGTCATGGTATTTTTCAACCTTTTATCTCTCTATTTACCCCCACCCCCCATGTCACACACTAGCCTTTCTCTCCCTTAACTGTAAATTTTTGCAGTAAAAAAAGTAATTAAAACTTTTTTTCTGTGCATTTTACCAAACATCCCATCAAAAAGATAGTGATTTCTATAAAAAAATACTTGTATCAAAGTTTGTGAAAAAAATTTTAACATTATTTTTCGACAATGTTTTGGAATGTCAAGTAATCACTGAGACACCCTTTTCCATGCAACAGTCAGATAGACCCCTACTTATCAAGGGTGCAAGACATAACAAATGAACATAACTTTTAAAATGATACAAACACTTATAAATTTTAGTTAAAATAGAACCATTTGAATGAATTAAAACAAACTTCTACTGCAAACTTTACTACAAACTTCTACTGCATATTGAGTATGTTCATCAAAATTTGCTTTTCAATGCATCCTTATGGTCAGTCTTAATAGTTATTGTAAATATTTTTAACTTATTTTTGCAAGTCTCACCTCTTATTTTGTTCATTTTTGTATAAACCACTAAATAAAAAGTTTGATCAATAAATTTTAATATTTAGAGGTGTTCAAATGACTAAAAGTTATAAAAAATTCGGAAAAAAAATAAGATTAGTTCTATCTTAACATGTATTTAATTCTTTAATTTTAAATTTATTTAATTTATTGTACATGTTACCGTGAAAGTGAGGAAACCGTGTACCTTCAGATTCACTAGAGACTCCGCGGATTCACTGATTTGTTCAGTAACAGTGCGAAATCACGTACAAAATCACGTACACGTAGCGTTTCCACACTACCACTAGGGAATCTGCAGATTCACATATTCTGAATCGCGAAAGTGCTGAAGTTTATTTTAATTGCAAATTATGCCAAAAAAAAGCGCTAAATGACAAAAATAGGTGAATTGATAATTTTTTCACACAAATATACAGGGAGCAACTGAAGACTGTTGGCTATGGTTGTACGAACAGTTTTTATGTGGTTATTTTTATATTAGCTTTCAATTTTATTTCTGACTGTTTTAGAGATAGCGATTGAATTTTGTCGTTCTTTTATTAAAAGCTGGTTACTTTAGCCCTAAGAATGTATGCAAATACCGAATTGCTGCGTAAAATGAAGGAAAGATTCTATGTAAACTCTTTAGCAAAGATTAGAATACAAATGACAAAACGAGTTTAGTGTTTGCAAAGAGAAACTTTTCACGAGAGGATGTTTCTACAATAGAAATATCTTTGCATCAAACTGGAATAAAGCAGTCCCTTGGTACTGGACAAGGTTTCCAAAAGCGTGACTGCAAATCTAAATGCTGCACAAATCGGCGTGCTTGTCGAAAAAATCAGTTACTATACGCAACTCAAAACTGCCACCCAATCCCTAGATTGCACTAATACTTTACATTTAAAATTTTGCAATGAATTCCGCAACATTTTTCATGCCTACGTGGGCCGTAAGAATGTTGGTAAATTCTTGTGAACTTGGTAAAGTCACAACCTAGTTACAAGTTTGTGAGACATTTGGCCTTTTTTTTAAATATGAAACTTCTTAGTTTAATTTTTTTAAAAATGGCAAATGTTTCGCAAATTTGTCAACTAGGTTTGTGATTTTGCCAAGTCAGCAGGAATTTACCAACATTGGGTAGCGAGGGTCCTGAGAGACATAATTCTTATACTAAAATAATTTTGAATAGATTTTTTTAAATGATGCAATTAAAAAAATATAAGAAATTTTAATATTATGAAACATAATCTATAAAAAATATTAATTTTTACTGTCATGTTTACTTATTACTAACCATTATTTATGTTTTGAACTAAAAGTTAAGCTAAATATTCGCTTGAAATTAAATACATTTTAAACATGTTAATAATTGTTTCTCAAAATTCTTGAAATTTTATAAATGAAATAGCTATTAAACAACTTTAAATAGTTATTCAGCTAGCATTTAGTCTATTCCATGTATATGAGGTGTAATGTATATGTTTATTAAATTTCATTACAAAACATTTTAATATAGTATCTGGTTTTATGTAAACAATTTTCAATAAAAACGATGTATTTCCCAAATGCAATTACATTTTAAAATTGTACATTTCATGGCATATTCATGGCGAGTTCTCTCCTCATGCAGGGAAAGAACTCTTAGGTGAATAAACAGAGAATGAAGAACAAACACTTACAAAATTAGTTGTACTGAAACCAATACATTAATAAAAAAAAAATTATACTTATGCAGATTCAGAAAATAATTCTGGGAAGGTTCAGTACAACGACCAACTAAAAGGAGGGTCCAAACCCCTCCCGAAGTAAATTTAAACAAATAATTTTCAGTGTTTTCTATATTAGGTCATTAATTGTTATTAATTTTTTAGGAAAGGTTTTCGTTAGTTTGGCAGTACGAGTTCGAATTTTTAAAAGTTCTTTCTTAGTGCACCCTTAGGGCCCAAGATTAATATGTGTTCCAAATTTCCGCACTTTAGGTCTTTTGGATCTGGAGATCTTTGATCAATGAGTCAGTGAGTGGCTTTTATATCTGTAGATAGAAAACATCCATCTAACATCATTGGGTTTCCAGCAATTTAAATCAGGGTTCCCCATATATCCCAATCGGGTAGAATATAAATTTCAAAGTGAATATTCAAATGAGTTCTTAACTTCAAATTCACAAAATCACCCTCTTGCTTCAAAAGTGACAGAACTCAAAATCATTGTGATTTCAGAAAATGCCAAAAACTGTTTTGCAGATAATTAACTTCCAGCTGACAATTAAGGTCGGCATAACTGCACTCTACCCTCTCATTTCCAAAAAGCTAAAATAATTATCTTTTGGTGATTTGGTAGGTAAGTGTTTCTGGAATACACAGTATTTGCAATAACTTAAAAAAAAACACATTAGTTTTGAAGCAATATTGTGATATGTGCACTAAGGTGGTGGTTCCCAATTATCTTTAAAGCAATGGACCCTAGCTAAAACTGAAACGGGGTTACCCTCTTTTTCATACATGCTCTTGAAAGTTCCCCCTTGCTTTCTAATGTTAAAATTTTTATTGAACATAAAATGAACAGAACATTTCTGAAATTAATTTTATAATTTCTTTTAATTTTTTACATTATTTTACTAAGAATGTGAAGAAAAACTCAACAAATATGTAGAAAGGACAACACCAGAATCAGAAGTTTTACTTCATTTTGGTTCATAATTTCCTCCAAGTTTGGCTGCTATGTATATAAATAAAACATACTTGATTCATAGGGGGTCGTTTCTTTTTCTCCATGTTGCTGCATGTCTGCCCAATTCTGATCAGCTCTCGAAACCAGATCATCTTCTCCTCCCCGGCCTTCGTGTCCCTCAGGGACTCCAGGCGGCCCGACTCCACGCACAATGAGACATGGTCGGGCTGAGGAAGAGAACTGTGTTGAGGCCATGCAGTATACTAGAGTGGCCATCACGCTACCACGCTGATGTTTTTAGATAAGAAAGAAATTAATCATCCTGGGTGCCACCCTATTCTTCTGGCAAATAAAAATTTCAAAGGAAGTAAGTTAAATTTTTAGATTTTTTTTTTAATCTTTATACTCTACTTACCTGATGTCCCCTAATGGATTAAACAAGGGAACAGGATTTAATTCCATATTTATACATGCAAAAAAATATATCTTCTACTGACCCATTAAACAGGTGTTTTTTCTTTGCTTATGTGTAAAATTAGTTTACTTATATTCATAATTGTATCATTTGATGTTTTGTTTGCTTTGATGAATGGCAACAACTGTAATTGTTTTATTATAGAAATTTGAGAATTTTTAAAAATGGTAGAAAATTTTAGCATCATGCAGGTCAATAAAGATTTTCATATTAAGATGGAGTCCGATTCTTGAGTTAAATAGAGAAGAAGAATAAATGAATTCTTCTGGTAGAGTCTCACATGACTTGTGGTAACCGGCGGACATATTTAAATTTTTTGACTTGCCAATCTATTAAAAAAATATGTAATTAGTTATAATATTTTATATTTAATAATAAATATCCTTAATATTAAAATTTGTTTTGCCTACCAAACGTTTACTGTAGAAATTCTGTCTTAAAACTACTGAAATCTATTCTAGGAAGTGTGAAAATTGTTTTGTTTATATTCAAATCGTAAAAATTCCAAAAGTCACCTGTGCATGGGCATAATATTCCCTCATAAATATGGTGCTTCCACATTGGAACAGCAAAAGCCACGTGCTGGCCATTGTAGTATATTATAAGAGCACTGTGGATGACACCATTTATAGCGACCAATTGATAAGATGTCAATGAATGAACAAACATGTGTAACAATCATGCGTAAAAATTGGTAAAAAGCAGAACTGAATTTTGAAATTTCAGTCTGTTACCAAAGACTTATTTTTTTTAATTGAAAAAGGTAAAATTAGCTTTGAAAACTTTAAATGCTTTTTAATGTTCAGAATTGAATGGAAGAATTTTGATTTATTTATAATTTTTACACATTTTTTATTGATTCATATTTTAACGAGTATAATATTTCAAGTAAAAAAATATATGCCACATTATCTTACTTATCCTGCAAATTCAAAATTAGAATACAGATTACAGATACACTTCATGAAAACTATGGAATATTAGATTAAAATTTAAGTTGTCCATATAAATAGATTACTTATTGTAAATAAAATTATTAAAAAAAATTATTTTCTTAGCAAAAAAAAAGCAGCTACAACAGCTATTTACCATGCAACTTAATTAAATATAGGTCAACCGTAATTTTCAAACAAAAAAAAAAGTTTAGTGGTTTTGTTTACTTCTAGATCACATTGTCATCCTCTTTTATAGTTGCTTGAATTATATTTTGATTACTATGTAATTATTTTCCTTCCTGGATAGAGTAAAAAAAGATAGAAATCCTTTCCTAAGCCTGTACATCCATGTGAACAATGAACAAAAAACATTGAAAATACAATTTGAAGTAAAATAAATATTTTACCAATCGTTTACTGCCCTTGCCCCTCTTTGAATCAAAAGGCCTCAGACCAGTTGCTATCTCCAGCAGAACCTGAAGGATAACAATGGGTTAACAGTAATACAATTCTGTCAATGATAATATCGTCTCAGTGTAGTTTATTAAATCATATTTGGTTATACAGGGTTAGCCTAAATGAGTCATCAGGTTTCAAAATACTTTTTATTTAGAAGTTGGATGAATGCACCAAACATAAAAAAAAAAATATAATACTGAACTCCCATTACACTGCAAAAAAAAATTTACCTACATTTTAAAAGCCTTTAAGTAACACTGATTGAAGGAACTTTTAAAAACATGGGCTCTTAGTTTTAAATATTTTTCCCATGTAGGCGGTTACTGGAACATGATCGGTAAGTGAAGCATTCGTACCCTACAAAGATAGGTGATACATGAAAAGACGCAGGTGCATACTACAGATACTCAATGTGTCTGCTGTTGGTCACATAGCACATGCCCAAATGCTAACCCAGTTGATTCCATGTTCTTTACCCAGCATTTTCCATCAATACATCACTGCAGCAGAAATGCATTCCTTCAGTTTTTGTAGTGTTGTTATCATCGAGGTAAGGTTATGTATATTTTCATGTGTCAAAAGTGGTGGCTGTTCGGTTGAGCAGGGAAGGGAGGGGGGGGGGGGGCAGTTCCCCTATACTTTTTCGGATCCCGTCCCCTCAATTTTTTAATATTGCACATTCAAAAATAACAAATAAGTAAATTTTTTTACTGATTTGCCAAAACTAGAAAACATTTTGTACTCCAAAAACTCCTATCCTCCCTTTACTACAGATGGTACACACAAACCCATTGCCCTTCTGACATTTGTACCACGTAGGGAGGGAAGTGGAAGGCAACTGCAGTATACGATTACGCACCATAACTCCATGTGGAATACACCCTCTGATACTTGCACCACGTGGGGAAAATGTCTCCCTTAACTGCAGTATACGATTACGCCCAATGGGTATCAAGCTATGAGGATAAACAATTTACCATCATGTAGAGGGAAATGGGAAGTGATGACCAAGTCGTTTGTTAACCCATCTCCCCCCCCCCCCCCCTTTTTTTCTACTGTATACTGTTTTATAAAATTCTTTTTCTGAGGCCCTCAATCCCGCATTATGTAACTCACCGATATTAGCCTACGTTCGGCATCCTTTAAGCAGTGTGCACGTTTTGTTATTATTAAGGGGTTTTACCACCTCCCTTACAGGGCTAGTATAGTTTATAAACAAAATTAATAATTGTAGGCTTAATTCACAAACCTTATAATAAACTAAACTAATACTATCGAATGGTAGTTATGTGTTTTTGAATTAGGCGGGCATTATATACAAAACTTTACGAAAATAACCCATTAAATAAAAACTCACAATCCCGTAACTGTAGATGTCAACTTGTGGAGATAAGTGTTTCTGCCGCAGATACTCGGGTGGGAGGTAGCACTCTGTCCCATGGACGCTGGACACCTTGACATGGGTATCCTGACATCCAGGGCCTTCCCTTGTCAGCCCAAAGTCTCCGATCTTGGCGTCCATATTGGCATCCAAGAGAATATTTGCACTGGAGGTAGGGATATAACACAGATAAATGTTGGTAAAAATTGGAAGACGGAAATTCAAAATTTAAGTTATATTCACAAACGCACAATAGTCTTCAATCAGAAAAGGCAGTATTAGCATCAAAAGTTTTTAATCTGTCGAAATGTTCTAGAACTGAAAATAATTACTTTTGAAATTAGAATACTTTGTTTTACTAATTGTTTAAAATGTTGGTTATTGTCAAAATTCAGGCATGAAAATATGCCATATATGGTTACCATACTTAATCAAAAGTTTTTTTTTATTTAAAATTAGAATAAAATATACACTTTATGTGAACTAAATTTATTTACCTAGTTTATCTTTAGTTACAAATTTAAACTCCATGCCAAAGGATATGATGACAAGATTAATTCGCTTAAAAATGCATCTAATACAGCTTTTTGCATTGCAATCATGATTGCCATTTGATTGGATTGTAGTGAAAAATATTAATTCTGAATCTAGTGATATTATTGCCTAACATTCAACAAGACATTGAGTTGTTGTGTAGTTGGGTCATTTTATCTTTTATTGGCTTTCAACAATTGTCAGCCAGATAGAGGATTCATTTTGTAAATTTTTTTCTGGACATAAATCAAAAAGACAAAAATCCATCTTAGGATGGAAAACTTTCATCCATGGGATGTAATACATATTTTTTTCTAATCATTTTTGCTTAATTTTTTTTTATCATACTTATTATTGTATTGGAGAAGTATAAAAATATACCCATAAATATATTCAGAATACACTTAACATCAGTTTAAAAATTTAGTTATAATCTTTTAAGCCAAAAGGTGTTCAAATTTAAAATCCTTACTTAAAAAAAAAATCTTACATAGCTTGTTCAATTTCAGTATTGGATGTTGTTAAGAAACATTACTTTGCAAAATACATAAGATACCTTTTCCATATATGCAATAGGTCTGGGCAATACAAAAAATACTGGTACGAAGACGAAATCTTGATACCCATTTTGTTGTTTTCATGTCAAAGATATATTTAAAAAAACAAACATGAATTGGTTCTTTTCGATGTTTGTACTAGAATAAGCTCAAAATAAAGATATTACAGAATGCCACAGACTTAGACTTTTCAAAATTGCTTTGATTGGATCGACTGATTATGGCACAGTTTAAATTTTTGCTTGTTTTAAACTAAGTAAGTCAACTTTTAAAAAAATTACTTAGTAAACATACAAACATACAGGTATATCAATGCTTGATTGCATATCAATTGCAATTTGTAAATATGAACATTGTCCAAGCACAATATGCAAAATAACTTGTTTGAATTTAAAGCAAACACACACACTATCAATTCCAAATAATACAACATAATTTTATTTTTAAATTATCATGAAATTTTTTTATACTGATTGCGGGGTGAATGAAAGGGTGGCAATCACCACCCTTTCCTACACTTTGTGGTGGTAAAAGCACTGTCCTGAAGCATTATCTCGAGACAAGAATTAAATACGTTTGGAAGTCTAAAATTCCCAAAATGTGTTTCATGTGACTAGAAGGAATTTTATTCATAGCAATATATTGATAACATTCAAGTTAACCTTTAAAATAATTAAATTGTATTTTTTGTAATAATTTTATATTCATTAACGTTACATATTAATTAGAAACATGATACATAAATCAATAAGCTTCCAAATATTTAATAGAATATTTTTAAATAAGAATTTACATGATAAACCTAGGAATACTTCTGAAAATGCGACTGGAAATTGCAAAAAGAAACACGAGATGGAGCGATGTGTTATAGCTCAAAGTAAATGTTGAAAATTGTAAATGGTGATAAAACAGATGCTCAAAAATATATGATGTTATTATTTCTTGATATGAGGGACTCTTTAATCAATGGTGTACTAAATGCCCATAACTGCGTCCGACAAGGAATTTGTGAGCAGAGTATCAAGCTCCTCCGCTGCTGCTCTTGAAATTAGAGTTTGTTGGATTGTGCCTGTTAGTTGGTGCATGTGAGCACATGTGATATCATAATTTATAGTAATTATAACAGTCAGATTAAGCTAACTGTAATAAAATTTTCTGTAACTTGTGTACTATCCAGTTGCATTCCCAGTTTGATTAAATACAATTGGTTCGATATCTTCCTTTCAAAACGTGTAGGTATAATTTTTAGACAATGTTTCTATTACAAATGTGCAAAGTTATGTTATTCATTACAAAATATATATTCATTGAACGACGTGACAGTGACAATGTTACACATGTGTACAGCATAGAGACATAGGGAAAGTAATATAGTATATTCAGAATTCAAATAGCAATTTCTGAAAATAATAATTTTATTATTTGTGTTAATCAACAAGGAAACCTATACAAACAGGATGATAATATAAAGGGAGAGAATATAAAGAATTTAAATAGAAATGAATTAAATTTTTTTTTTGTTAAATCACTTACAAATTTTGACATGTTTGCAAAAATGTTTTTATTTTTAAATTCTTCTTGACAAAAAAAAAGGATCATAATATTTTAAGAATACAGTTTTATGCAACTCATTAAAAATTTATGAAAATAATTGAGACAAGGGAGAGGTAGTTTTTATAAATTAAACTGGAAGGAAAGAAATTCTGATAAAATAATGTACACAAATATCATGTGTAATAAATCATAAAAATATCAAATCATACAAATATCATAAAGAAGGTCAATTCTAAATGTTTAATATTTTAACATGAAATATTAAAATAATTTTAAAATATCCTTTGGGATTTTAGCAAAGTGTACATGAAAAAACTTTTTCAACTGGTTTTTCTTACAAACAAAAGTAATAAATTTTAGAAATAAGGCATTTAATTTAGATATGTTTACAAACTAATAACTTTTTTATTACAAATTATAACCTAAATGACTAATGAATTATTAACATATTTTCTCATGAAAATATTTCCTATTATTAAATTCGATTTGAATGGGGTCCATATCCTATTGACATCCCCCTTGGGTATGTCCTTCCGCCCATTCAGTGAGTGGGAAAATCACTTAGGGAGCCCACTGCTGGAACAACACCCTAGGAGATAACCCTTCATGAATGAAACAGTTTTTTAATGTTTATTCAATCTAGGTATCATCTTAAAGAGAAGGAATTGGGAAATATTATTGAATAAAGATATATTTTGTAATTTTTGACTGATTTCTGTTTTTTCTAGTGTGTATGAGAAAATATTTTCATGAAAAAGAAATTGCCAGATATCCGGTAAAACCATTATCCGGTTCATCCCTAAAAATTGCATGCTTAGATTTAGATGATATGTTTTGCATTTGGAGATATCTTTTCACTTCACTTCAACAAGTGCCCATCAAGAAGCTGCATTTTATATTTCATTACTGAGCAGTCACCTGAAAAAGTTTTTTGTTTGCCTTCCAGGGCACACCCGAGGACCTCCTCTTCTTCTACAGGCACCTGCGGCTGGGAGGAGGAGTGTTGCGCGTGGACGCGGACCTCTTGCTCTACAGGTACCACGCAGGGGCCACCACCTTCTCCATCACAGAGTGAGTACAAGGATTGACATTTTTTCTCAGTTATTAAAAAAAAGTACAAAAACCCTTTAAAAATATGTGGTGCAGCTTGCTGTGTCGGACCATGGCTAGAAGGGAATGGCTATGAAGCTTCACTTCAGTAGATCGTAGAAATATGGTAAAAACTTCACCAATAAAGGATGATATCTGTCACATCTGACTTCAAGAGATGTTAGCAAACTATTGAAAATAACAAAAGTTGAGACTTAAAAATATAAATTAAAAACTATAAAGGGGGGAAAAACTTAATAAAAAAATAAATAAGAAGACCATTATAAAGTCAAAAATTTTAAATACTTTTCAAATGACATTAAAGTTAACAAAGTCATTTAAAAATCTTAAACATATTTTTTTAAAAATTATGGGTTTTGTTGATATTCCTTACATTTATTGGTTTTTTTCATTGAAATTGATAGTTTTTTTGCGTATATTTATATAAATGTTGAGGCAATATGGCACAATAATTAATCTAATAAAGTATGTTACACAAAAGCGAAGTGAGTTGAAATGTTATATTTTTTTCTGACACGTTTTTTGTAATTTTTCTTACTGATAAAGCTTGCCTACTCATTTTTGTTAAAGCTAACATTGACCTTTAATGATGACACTAATTAGATCGCATAAGAGGGTTTTAATATTTCCCTCTGCTTCGACAGATGCACTCTGTGGGACGTGCGCTTGCATGAGCTGGAGCGCAGGGTTCTAGGAGGCTGGAACACCTTCACCATCTGGAGTGCAGGCAAGCAGGGGAGGAGACTGTACAGGTCTCTCTCGCCGGAGAGCAAGCAGAAGGTGGCATTCTTGAGTCGCATGTGTTATTGTAACTTGTCTATTTCATCTCATTATATCTATGAGAAGATAAATATTCTTTATCTGCTTCTCAATTCAATTTTCTGGTAAAAAATTCCTTAGTTTTCATACTTTTTTATATATTTTGACATGAAATTTCTTTAAAATCGGCTACATGGAGTATCAGGATAGGAACACTTTTCAGGATGATTCATAATTACTTTATTGACATAAATCAAACATTGAATCAAGTATTGTAAAAAGGCTAAAGAAGCGCATCTGACAGCATAATTGCAATTTTATTTAAATTTAAGTATTTCGAAAGGAATGTTTTAGAGGGAAAGAAAATGAACACTTAGAACGCAAAATAATAGTTTCCTGTAAGTTTAATCAATGAGTTGTATGCACATTTTTAAAACACCATACGTCATGAGAATTAATTTGAATTCTTAAATAATTTAACTGTTTTATATATGCTTTATGAGTGAAATATATGTTATAGATTCTTCTCTTTCCAAGGTGCAAGCATTTTGTGATGTAGATACGAAAAAACTCTCCAAAGGAGTTTACACCTATGAAGAAAGTCCTGTAAGTTAATCCTTTGAATGTCAAATAATTTGGTCCTATATTTGTCAAATGCTAATGTAATAGGGATTTAATTGTAATAAATGTACATTATAAAGTACAATTTTTTTTCTCAAAAAATTTATTTTAGAATTTAATATTTGGAAGGAGGTTTGATATCAAAATAGACCACATCTTTTAAAACTAAAAATAGTTTTTTTTTTACACATTGTGTTAAATTCTCTGTAGCATAGATTCAAAATAATTTGCCACTAAATTTTTTAAAAGAACTAAGGATATACCATTTATCATTGAAAAAAGAGTGAAATTTTAATTCTTAAAATAAATAATTAAGCCGAAAAATCAAATTTAAAAATAAAGTGGCTGGAGAAACTGCCTTCACGAAGTTTGCGACTATTCATCGTGCATATATACCACTCGCGATATTCTTGTGTTTTTCAAACCTCTATCGTACTTTTTAAATTATATCTCACTTTTATTATCATAATAAAATATTTTAAACCACATATTTAAATACCAAAATGTGCAATTTCTAATTCTTAACATCGTTTTGTAAAGATTTAAAAACTTAGAAAACATCAACTATTTTATGTCAACATCATTGACTATTACTCGTTGATATTTAGTTTTTAATTAGGAAATAAATCTCTTGAAGGTAGAGCTTGAATTCTAGGATTAGCCAAGTCCCGATTTTACCGCTTTACACTCAATTCCATCCAAAATTCTAATAAGACAACTGTTATTATCTTTACATAATATTATCAAGAAATAAAATCTGTATTGGGGAAATAAATTTTGTTTAATTATTGCAATTGTGTAAGAAGGACATTGACTTTAAAGTGGTGTCATTCGCTATGCACGATGTCAACTTCTGTGTCTGCCCCCCCCCCCCCCCCTCAACTTTTTGATGAAAATTTTGACTTGCATTTCTCGGCTTATACATGAGTATATACGGTAACAAATTTGCAAAAAAGTATCTCAAAATAGTTAAAATATTTTATTTAAAATTGTTGACAAAATTATAAATAAAAAAATAGCAATAATTAAAAAAAATCAGACAATTGTTTAGATAGAGTTGTAACCAAATATTTGGTATTTAGCTCATCCCAACGTTTTAAAATGTCTTAATCTTTGTTTAACCTATAAAATAAAGACACAGAGAACAGTGGAAGTGATTTATTTGCAATTCCAATATATATTTGAATGTAGACAGAAATGTCGTGTTTAAAAATGTACCTGTCACATATTTTTATACACTTCTTTAACAAGGATGCTACTAGCCTCTGGTGCTATATTGGAAAGAGACAATCACAGGGATAGGAATTCTGCGCCAGGGAGCGCCAAAAGTGGTATCCTGTGCAAACTTTCTACAAAAACACATTTATGTGCGATGCGTGCGCCAAATGTTAGTGTATGTTTGTCTGACGCTAAATAAAGTTACAGCAACCTCAGGAAGAGGAAATGGGAAAAAATTTATGCAAATTTTCTAAAGTTTAAATAGTATTTGTAGAAACCTATAACACTATGATTACCAAATGTCATCAGATTTGGTCTTGGGCTAAAGTATCTATTTCTCATACGAAAGGTACCGGTTTGGATCCTGTGGTTGTCTTTTTTCAAACTACAACGCTCGTTCCACTAAAAAAAACAGAGGACACCACCATTTTTGTGTTATTGCAACAAGTTGAAACCTTTTCTAGTTCTGTGGTCTGTCAATAGTGGCGCTAGTGTCTATGTGATTTTAAATGGGGAACAAATTGTATGTGGGAGTCCAATGATATTGAAGCCTCTGTATACTTCAGTTATATACTCGATGATAAGTACATTGTTTTACAAAATAAAAACTAAATTTATTTGTTGTAGGCATACAAGGTTAAATAGGTTGTGAAAGTTAGACTTTCACAACCTATTTTACACATTCATTAAATTCTTATTTCTCCCGTCAGTAAACAATGTGCTAATTTGTGCATTTAATATCTGATTTTTCCGTTGCAGCTCCTTCCAAAACCGAGAGTGCCCATCGTCCACTTCAGTGAGGCCTCCCCTCCTTTCATATTGTGTGTGAAATTGGTGAGTGGGATGTTCCATTGGCTTGGCTTCCAATGTGTTTTGTGAAAGACAGTTTAGTCATGCAAAAGCATAGTATTGCAACACAAAATAGTGCAAACTTAGTACACATTAGAAACTTAATATAAAATTTGTTTTGAAATAAGTGGGTGCACATGAGCGTCAATGCACCCGAGTTCTGCTCACAAATGTTTCATTTGAGTACAAACAGTGCACATGACGTTTCAAAGAAAAATCAAAGATCAATATTATTTTACTAAATTTTATTTTATAAACTATAGTTACATTATTTGATATGATTTCATAAATTGTCATCATAACCATTTTCTTTACTAAAATTTGATCCTTTAGTTCAGTTTTTTGGTTTCATTCATACTTCACATTGATGGCATATTTTTAAAATATAATTTAATATGGTTAAAAGACAGCTAAAAGCACAATCATTGTATGTCCAGTTTTGGAAAACCCCAAAAGAAGATTTCGAACTTGGCAGGGCAGGAAAACTGGGGATTTCGAAACTTTTAAACCTGCAACACAAAATTATTTGAAAGGGATATACAATGTTTGTGCAGCAGGTGAGAGCCAATTTTACACTGTTATGATGACCAATATCGCATTTGAGTGAAAAAATAGATGAGTAATACTTTTAGCCATCCATACAACAATTAAAATCTATAAAATAAAAAAATTTGTGAATTACTAAAGTGTCATATCGTCGGATTAGAATGGAAACCGACTTTATTTAAATGACAAATTTAGCATCTGAATCAGAAGATGCTTGTTAACAAAGTTCGAGCTATTTACTTAAAAAATATGGAATTGTTTAAAAACAAGACGTTGGCGAAGAGCCTCGCATCTGATAAAACACACATTTTACAGGTGAAAACCACTTTTTTCGTCATATTTTGTTGAATTTAATATATGTTCAAACCATATATGTTTGAATTGAGTTTTTCATTCTAATACTATCTAACCCAACCTTTATACAGTTGGGGCATTGTAGAGGTAAAATTAATGGGGATATTGATTAATATAAAAACTGTAAAAAAAAAATAAGTGTATATACATGGACGTTTTTAATGCAAGTTAGCTTTTTTGCAGATGACTCTGTGATTCGAGAATACAAATCTAAGGCTTTGTATTTTTGAATCTCGGCACCATCTGCAAAAGTTAACGTGTATTAAAAAGCGTCCATGTAGAGTTGGGCTTAGTGATGATAAATGTATGTTTTTATTGTTGAAAATCGTTAAAACACGAGGCCCGGTACAGCACCTGGCTAGCAATCAGAAGATTTCGAGTTCGAATCGGCATGAGAAGTTCGACAAAAGTTAACATGTGACAATCTCATTATCAGATTTGCTACTAGATTACAAAAGTCGACTGAAATTATACAACTTCCACCTGTGTGTATTCAGGACTGGTGCTCGCTATTTGACCATCGGTTATAAAAAATACGAGGCAGTATTCCTTGGCCCTACCTTCGAGATAAACCGCAAACCGTCGCCAATAGCCCATTGTACAATGTTAATTAACCAACCAACCTAGCTTTAATATGGATGTATGGCAACCATGTACGAGGTTTTTTCATTTGTCACCAAGCAGATTCTGTGGCTGAAAGATGGCCTGTTTTCATTCTAAGCCGACGAAATGTTGCATATTTTAATTCTAAGATATTTTCCCCTATTAAACAATTTAAATTTTTTTTATCTTGTATGGTAATGTTATGACTAATTTAGAATCTTTTTAAGAATATTGAAATATGGAGTAGTTTTTTTTATCTTTTAAAGAAATGTAGAGATATTTTTAAAAAAAGTATGTATTTTAATATTTATTACAATAGCCGAATTTAGGCTATTGCACAATGGCTAATTGACAGCCTAAAATTATTTCTAGGTTTTGTCTTTTTGTATAGAAGTTTTCATTCTGTTATTTAAACGAAAGAATAATATTTATTTCCAATGCCTTGTGTTTAAAATGTTCGCTTGTTTCAGGCAATGACTGAGGGTGCTTTCGAAAGTAACCTGGCTTCCCTCGGTTTAACGGAGGGCAAGGACTATGTTCACTTCAGCTGACACCCGGGGAAGCTTTCAAAGCAATTAAAAAATTATGGGGAAGGGGCAGGCCTCATCGTTTGTGAATGTGTTTTAGGTATTTGTGTTTTGTAACGAATGGCATAAACTGAAAATTTGAAATGTGAGCGAATAAACTTTTGACATAAAAAAATTGAGATCATGATTGCTATGAGAAGCCTGCCTTTAAATTTTTACTGTGATAACGATAAGTGATACTGCTGGTTACAGAGTACGATGTTTGGATACAAATGATGTTTGAATAATAAAAATGTATTTTGAACATTGCAATCAATAATAATGTATTTTGAACATTGTAATGAATAATAAAAATGTATTTTGAACATTTCAATTTTTTTTAGTGGGTGTGCTTGTTGTATTTCAGAATTGTTAGATGTTTTAATACATTTAATTGTTTAAGGTAGTTTTTAAGAAAGCTAATCCCCCAGCTAAAAATAAAGCAACATTTCAGGTTGTTTTTTTAATGTTGAATTGCCCCTTCCATGAAATTTTTTCAGCAGTATTTTAAATTGACTTTTTATTTTTTAGATGAAAATTATTAATTTCTTTTTTTCTTCTAAATAATTATTTCAGAAGTTATGAAGTAATTCAATAAAAGTAAAATGTGTTTCAAAATTATATGTATACTGTTAATGTTTACTTCCAAAATTGTGTATTTATTCTTGGGAAAATAATTCTCCAGAAATGTCTTGTAGATATAACTTATCAATAAAGTCAACTACACAATTATATGCAAAACATTTATATGATCGCTGTCCGCATATTAAAATATGCTTTAACTCTAAAATTTTCAATAGCGACACCTACTTTTGACAACGCAGAAATGTTCTTCACCTTCAAAATAATCTAGATTTAAATTTTCGCCAATTTTTTTTAAGTTATATGCAGAGGTATTAAATAATATGTATTGCTTGCATTTGATAGCTACTTCTTTATTGAACGAAGAATATTCGGACTACAAAAGGAAGGACGTTGTTAGAAAGTTTTGGCAGCAGTCGAAGTGCCTGGTTGGACTATGTTACACCGTGTGATACATTTTTCATAATTTTCTAAAATTAGTTCATATTAAATATAATCTGTTTTGCTTCTGGTCTGCCCAATTCAAAGGCTGTTAACAGACGAAGCGGGTGGAAAATGGATTTGTGATTGGCTTATACATAAAAAAAAATTAATTGCTGCCATCGGGACTCCAACCTTGCGACCTATCCTGCACCAGTCTTGTATAGGTGCCGTAGAAATTAAAGGATAAGTTCGGATGACGTATTGTTACTTCACAACGAATTTGGCAACCCTCCGATCACAAGTTCACTGTAGTTTAACAGTTTGTCAAGTCCCTAAGCACAAGCTGTATTCGAACTCTCAACCCACCGGTTGTCATCCGCAGTGCTACGGACTCCTCGCTCTTCCTATCATTCCAAAGTCCAGTGCATCTGAGCTGCAAAGGAATGAAATGGATCTTGGAAATATTTTTTAAGATGTTTCTTTATGCAATATGTCTAAAATTGTTTAAAAACACTAAGTGGAACTTTACTAATACAAGCAGTAGGTGCATATCTTGATACAATATAATTTTTCAACCTTTTGTACGCAGAGGAAGTGAGTGTTTCCACTTTTATTTCAAACAAACACTTTATTTCGTTATTATTGATTACTGAATTTATAGCCGGGGGGGATTAAAACACGCTACACAATAGTAAAGTAAATGGTTCTACTGTCAAGTCTAAATTAAAAGAATGAGTAAACTTTTGTTTTGTAGAAATGCATTTTTGAGCCCCACAAAGAAACTTTTTCTTTTCAATCTTATTAGACATTATTTTCAAGTTTACATAATTTGCTCATATACAGTCACGAGTTTTTAAGCACACGAAATATTGATAAGAATGAAACGTGATGCCAACGCTTTCACAGCACTGCAAAATTGTCGATTTCTTTTAAGCACTGTAAATTTTAAATTTGCGTATGGCCCCTGACATGATCAGGTTGATGGCAATTTTTACATAGCAAAAGAAAAAAAATTAGTGTATTTCGTTTCGGTCGTTTGGAAGCAAAACAGAAGAACATAACATATTGTAAATCTGAATAATTTAAAGTGTAATATACTAATTTTTTTTCCAACCTTTATATTAAGTCCACAAAAAAGTTAATAACAGTAAATTTCTATTTATTTTCATTGATATAAATGTAATTACAAATATATATGACACTTTGAATGTCACAAATGAAAGTCAATACATAAACTTCATAGTTAATTGACATGTGATAAAGTTTATATATTTTCAAAAATAAAATATAACAAATGCAATCAATACAGTTCATAATACATAAATATTTAAGTATTTAACAGACAATAGAAAACCTGTTCATAAACAGTAACTTAGAATACATAAACAATTATCCTTAAAAAGATAGCTACAAACTTAATAGCATCTTGATAAGTCGTAGAGAGAGGGTCTCTCATTTCCAACAAATGTTGGAAATTTCAATTCACATAAAACTAAATCTTTTAAATGCACAGCCTAAAAATCTACAAAACCCGAAAGATGATCATGAATATGTATATGGAAAACAGCGCACCAACCCAAACTTTAAAATAAAACCGCCAAGGAGAGATGTTATCAATTTGACTTGTGTATTTTTTTTATGTATGTTCGCGCAAGATTTCTGTTCCAATTCAGGATTTTTTTTTTTGAATAGGGCACTTTTTTTTGTTTCACTTGGGCACCTTTTGAAAAAAATATCCGGTTATCTGGCATTTAACTTTCCAGAATTCTTATTCCTCTATGGTTAGGCTCGAGAGGAGGTAATTTCGGTGAAAGTCTACGAAGTATAACCTTTCTAAAAATTCAATCACTTCTCAACAAGTATCATGGTTAAACAAAGTTACGGATTTTTTTAACCCCAAGTGGTCTTGCACTAAATATAAGTGTGTGAATAGGAAGTGTAGAGTGCAATATGTTATTGCACATCAAACATATTAGGATAATTTGTAAATAATAACAGTGATAAATTCAAGAGTCATTCTCACAGAGAATTGTGCAAAGCATTTTTTTTTTGCTATTGTGAGATTTGTTAAAATCTGTCCCTATCTGAATCTTTTTTTTACAACTATAAAGTAAAGTTTTGATAATAATAATAATAAAGTAATTATTTTGAGTCTTAACTAAGTCTGATGGTTCTAAATGGAAATTAGAACATTAAAGATTGATCATTTATGATACTCCATGGATGCTTTTAATTTTTAAATCCAGAAATTCTGTAAACTATCAGATATCATATTTAAATGACTAGAAAAGACAATTTAAAAGGAGGGGAAAAAAATGTTTTTTACTACGACAAAAAAAGGCGGGTGTTTAAGAATGAAGAGTTCCAGACATCTGACTTGTTGTTTGCATCAAAAGATGATCACTCCACTCTGAATCAGTCCTCGGATATGTAGTCGGTGGATGCTGCAGAATTCTCCGTCTGGGAACTGAATTCTTCGTTGGAAGAAACGTTGTCGATCTCCGAAACTTGCAGTCGGAGGATGGAGAGGAGAGGGAGGGGAGCTGCCCTTGCCCCAGCTGGAGAAAACTCTGCTGCGTCCGTGGCAGTCTTCTCGGCGCTGGCTCCACCCCCTTCATCGAAGTTTGGCAAGACAGAATTTGGAACGTGCATGCCATAGCCACTAAGGGCGAAAGCAAAGTAAAATGCTCATTCAAGTAGCACACAATAAAAATAATTAAATTGAGTGCAACAATAAATCATGCAAAAAATAATTTATAACATTTTTTTCTGCCTGTTACAGATAAATAAATAAAAATTTATCAAAATAAGTTAGGAAATAGCTCAAAGATAGTGACGCGCATGAATGGATTAATGAGATTTCCAATGATTCAACATTCCGATTTAACGAGAGCTATCATTCTGTGCTGCCCAGTTTTTCCTATGCCTCGCTTTCTGTGTTTTTCCTATGTAAAGCGACTAGCAAGGCCCTTCTGTATATTGTTGCCTGAGAATAGTATTTAAAATTAACATTTGGTAAAGAAAGTGGCGATTGGCACCGGCAACTGCACATAGCCTCCAACCCCCCATTTTTATACATCGCCTCCACTTGAGATGCAACTCTCAATTTCTAACCATTTTATGTAAAACTCTATGGCAACTGATGTGCACGGAGGAAAGAATAAGGTGGAGGGGAATTCAAGCTCAAAACTGGTTTGCAATGTGAAGTAAGTAATCGCTTAAACATTTGGCCCAACAAACCCTTGACGAAGTATTCAGCGCTACTTTGTATACATAAAACTAAGTGAAATACCATTACTGGCAATAATTTAACTTATCAATGAAGAGAAATAATGGACTATTTTAGGGATTAAAATCTCTTACTGCATCCCATTATTGCACAAATTGTAATTTAAAATTTTTTTTAATTTTTTTTTACGAATGTAAGGTTGCTATGTTACTCCATGTGAAATTTTGCCAAATCTACTTCTTTCCTCCGTGAACAACCCTCGGATACTCACCCTCTCTCCTCTTCTGCCGTCTGCTTCGGCTGTTCACTGGGTGGTTCGAATGCAGCACTCTGCTCCCCCCCCGGGGAGAGTCGGTGCGTCGTTCCACTCTGCCTCTGGAAATCGTAGTACATCTGGATCCCGATAGGGGGCAGGTCGGAGGGTAACTGGGAGCTCCCTCTGTCATTGGAGAGGCCTGGAGAGGAAATTGGAATATCAGTTTATACATGAAAAATGAGTGCATAAGGAATCCTGATGAGTATAGGCCTAGGATAACAATTCACAACCTTTACATGATTGCAGATCACCACTTTCTAATAGTACTAAATAAATTTCCTATATAAAATGTTATTTGACATTAAATATAATATGTGTATTAAATATTATCTTACAAATCAATTTAATTAATTAAAAAAAATAATCACATCACGACACCAGACTTCATTCCTTTCTAGAGCTCCTGTATTGCATTGGCATTAGCTCAAATTCTGTTGTGGACCATGGCAGTGAGCAGTACAGAGGATTTCCCTGAGTTTACAATCTTGCTTGATGATCCATTAGTAAAGGATTATGACGTCGAGCTTGATCAGCTTCATGCCAACTGGGCTTCACTAAAAAGGAAGTATCGTTGGGGCGCAAACTTCGTAAAATTGAGAAGGATCTCAAAACAAAAAAATCCTGAAATACCTAAAGAAACAAGCACGCAGTAAGCTGTTAAGCAAGCACTACCGGCTTGTTCCAAATCTGCAAACGTGTTTTTCAATAAAGAAAAAAAAAAAAAAAACTGGACATAACACCTAAAAAACAAAACCCTAAAAAGTCTCGGAACCCTGAACTTTATGCTGTCGCGGACATGATTATTCATAATTCTGCTATCGAAATTATAGAGGCTGGTGAGGTTGAGAAAAATGTTCTCCACTATTTTTCTGAAAACCCCAACTTACTAAACACTTATATTTACTTAACGAATTTATGAATGGCAATCTTGAATTCAAAAAATGAGGAGAATACATCAAAATTCATGCTAAAGACATAGAAATGCTCAATAAAATTACTGAACACCTCAAGGGAGCAAAGTGTGGTTTCTACACTTTTTCACCTATAAAAGACATTCCATTTAAAGTGACACTTAAAGGTCTGCCTCCGGAAACTAAGTCTGATGAAATTAAAAAAGATTTGATTGCTATGGAATTTCCCATCTTGAAAGTTGTCCAATTCACCAAACATCTCATCAAAAATCTGATTGTTGTTAACCTAATTGAACAACCCCAATCCAATGAAAATGAAAAAATCTTTGACACTGAACATCTCTGTTTCATGATTGTCAAATGTGAACTCTTTACATATAAACATTGTATAGTTAGTAATTATTAGTAATTAAAAGTAATTATATTATAATTTAAAATGAACAGTTTAATAAAAACATTATTATATGCACTAATAATATATAGTAAAAAAAATGTGTTTTATACCGATAAAATTACAATAAGGATTACCAATAAGGATTACTTTTAACGTTGTATTATTGTTAATTTTATATAACTAATTATAAATGTGTTAACATCTTAAGAAATCAATATAATTTCCTCAGTAATTAACAAATTATTGAAGTTTAATAATTATTAATGAATAACTAATTAATTACTAATCAACATAACTGCTAGTTAGCGTTCATTTTTTTTATATTGGTAAATATTCTGGGAATTTTACAATATATTAATATTTAAATTAAAAACAATTATTATTTATTAACAATTAGTATTTATTTATAACCCCATTATAATTTTTGAATTGCAATGCCACTGGCTAAGTGGTACTGTACATGCTAATTAGTACCAATTAAACATTAATTGTTTTTAAGATTTTATTTTCAAAATTAAAAATAGTAATTATTTAATTATGTAAATCATTTTAATTACTTTGTGATTAATTAAGATAGTAATTAATTTTAATTAACCCAAATTAATTACGGCAATATTTTAGACTTTGAAGCCATAAAATAACAAAATTTAGCGTTAAAAGTTAAAAATTATGTGACCCATTTATACAGCCACCCATGTGGCTGTATAAAACTTCTAAACATTAATATTTCCCTCTAAAAACAACACAAACAAAAAACATTCTCATACTCTAAAATATTTCCGTGTTTTGTTGTAATTTATAGCATTATCAAAAATGCTATATTTAGAGTGCAATAATTTTTTTAATAAAGCGATTTTAGCATTGAAACTCCCACAGGGTGGCAACAACATTCTGGAAAAAAAGTTCCCTGATATTTCCATGATGGAGTCACACAAATTTCCCTGACTTTATAATTACAATAAGATATGTTGCAATACATGCTTTATATAGAAACAAAGTATCCACACTACAATGATCCAATAAATATATTGCATTATAAATGAAAAATTATATGCAATACTTATTAACAGTTAAAAGAATGATTTATGGATACAACACAAATTACGCAATTGCGGCAGGAATAATAGTAATTAAACATGTTCTCTGGAAGCAGATAATGCAAAAAAAGCAAGTTTTTTCAAATTATTTCTTATTTAAATTGTAGATAATTTTTTTTAATGTTTACCATTGTTTTTTTTAATGTAGATAATAATTTTAAATGTTGTATATGCTTAATATTTCCTATCCAATCTTCAATAAATCACATATTCATTATCCCCTCACATGTTTACAATTCAAGGTCCAATGCACTTTGCTTTTGCTGCTCCCTCCTAAAAATATGAAAATGCGTATAACCATATTTTTTTTAAAATTGTTTTTCAGAACTAAAAGGAAATATTGACAACTAAACTACCCAGAATAGAGCGCATAATAGACGTTAACTGCCGTTTTAATGATCCAAATTTGAAAAATTCCCTGATTTTTTGTGAAATTTTGAAAAATTTCCTGACTTTTCCCTGATATTTCCAGAATAAAAAATATCTATGATAATTCCCTGATTTTGCAGGTTATGTTACCACCCTGTCCCATGTACCGATACATTTTGGGGAACAGTTGGCGACGCCCACCATACCTTCAATTCCCCTATTGGCGAAACTGACTTTCAGCCTTCCAGCAACCCTATTAGAGTTCAGTGGATTTACCGCAAGACGAAGGATCAAATTGAAAAGATCAAAGTTGAAGATCCCAGAGCCCAAAGCGTCCAAGTCAAATATACAGAGGCTGAGAAAATAGATCTACTACAAATGCTTTTTTACTTCAAGCATCCACCCAAAGCATTTCAAGAATATTTGCCGCTTTTTGTAGAACTCTAATCTCTGTTTTGCAAAGACCAATCAGCTTTTGACAAAATCTGTCAGAAAAAATCAAAGCATCGCTGAAAAAGTCAAAGCCTTCACTAATTTCTTTTACGAGGATGCACAAGTGCTCACCTTTGAGTAATCTTCAGAGCAACTCATTACAATTCAAGCTCCTACCACGCCCTCTTTTCCTAACATTCTTACCTTTCCTCATGCAATGTGACCTAAAGCCTTTCCTGATGTACTGTGATTTCAGAAGGAGAACTGAACACACATTTACTAATAATAATTTAACACTCACGTCGGATTATATCCATCATTGACATTTCTTGCTTTATTCTTTCAAACTCCACCAGCATCTAAGAATAGAATAAGTTATATATAATATAGAATAAGAAAGACAACAAAAGTAATATTTACAATGCATAAATTACGTGTTGAAAGACACAAAAAATATTTTTCAAATATCTGTTCATATACTATTGGTGCTTTCACAAGGTTTCTTCGATATGTGGGAAATATCACTTAAATAAGTTTTTTAAGAAGTCTAACATATTCTGCAGCACATGTATGCACGCATTGCATGGGCTCTCTCCCTCTCTCTCCACTTGATGGGCGTGAGGGAAGGATTGGGGATGGGTGTGTGTGTGAGGGGAATGGACACCGATAACAAACCCATCCATAGATATGTGGGAAATATCACTTAAATAAGTTTTTTAAGAAGTCTAACATATTCTGCAGCACATGTATGCACGCATTGCATGGGCTCTCTCCCTCTCTCTCCACTTGATGGGCGTGAGGGAAGGATTGGGGATGGGTGTGTGTGTGAGGGGAATGGACACCGATAACAAACCCATCCATAGATATGTGGGAAATATCACTTAAATAAGTTTTTTAAGAAGTCTAACATATTCTGCAGCACATGTATGCACGCATTGCATGGGCTCTCTCCCTCTCTCTCCACTTGATGGGCGTGAGGGAAGGATTGGGGATGGGTGTGTGTGTGAGGGGAATGGACACCGATAACAAACCCATCCATAGATATGTGGGAAATATCACTTAAATAAGTTTTTTAAGAAGTCTAACATATTCTGCAGCACATGTATGCACGCATTGCATGGGCTCTCTCCCTCTCTCTCCACTTGATGGGCGTGAGGGAAGGATTGGGAATGGGTGTGTGTGTGAGGGGAATGGACACCGATAACAAACCCATCCATAGATATGTGGGAAATATCACTTAAATAAGTTTTTTAAGAAGTCTAACATATTCTGCAGCACATGGATGCACGCATTGCATGGGCTCTCTCCCTCTCTCTCCACTTGATGGGCGTGAGGGAAGGATTGGGGATGGGTGTGTGTGTGAGGGGAATGGACACCGATAACAAACCCATCCATAGATATGTGGGAAATATCACTTAAATAAGTTTTTTAAGAAGTCTAACATATTCTGCAGCACATGTATGCACGCATTGCATGGGCTCTCTCCCTCTCTCTCCACTTGATGGGCGTGAGGGAAGGATTGGGGATGGGTGTGTGTGTGAGGGGAATGGACACCGATAACAAACCCATCCATAGATATGTGGGAAATATCACTTAAATAAGTTTTTTAAGAAGTCTAACATATTCTGCAGCACATGTATGCACGCATTGCATGGGCTCTCTCCCTCTCTCTCCACTTGATGGGCGTGAGGGAAGGATTGGGGATGGGTGTGTGTGTGAGGGGAATGGACACCGATAACAAACCCATCCATAGATATGTGGGAAATATCACTTAAATAAGTTTTTTAAGAAGTCTAACATATTCTGCAGCACATGTATGCACGCATTGCATGGGCTCTCTCCCTCTCTCTCCACTTGATGGGCGTGAGGGAAGGATTGGGGATGGGTGTGTGTGTGAGGGGAATGGACACCGATAACAAACCCATCCATAGATATGTGGGAAATATCACTTAAATAAGTTTTTTAAGAAGTCTAACATATTCTGCAGCACATGTATGCACGCATTGCATGGGCTCTCTCCCTCTCTCTCCACTTGATGGGCGTGAGGGAAGGATTGGGAATGGGTGTGTGTGTGAGGGGAATGGACACCGATAACAAACCCATCCATAGATATGTGGGAAATATCACTTAAATAAGTTTTTTAAGAAGTCTAACATATTCTGCAGCACATGTATGCACGCATTGCATGGGCTCTCTCCCTCTCTCTCCACTTGATGGGCGTGAGGGAAGGATTGGGGATGGGTGTGTGTGTGAGGGGAATGGACACCGATAACAAACCCATCCATAGATATGTGGGAAATATCACTTAAATAAGTTTTTTAAGAAGTCTAACATATTCTGCAGCACATGTATGCACGCATTGCATGGGCTCCCTCCCTCTCTCTCCACTTGATGGGCGTGAGGGAAGGATTGGGGATGGGTGTGTGTGTGAGGGGAATGGACACCGATAACAAACCCATCCATAGATATGTGGGAAATATCACTTAAATAAGTTTTTTAAGAAGTCTAACATATTCTGCAGCACATGTATGCACGCATTGCATGGGCTCTCTCCCTCTCTCTCCACTTGATGGGCGTGAGGGAAGGATTGGGGATGGGTGTGTGAGGGGAATGGACACCGATAACAAACCCATCCATAGATGTGTTGGAACAGTTTTCCGAAATTTAGCGACAGAAAAGTGATATTGAATTAACTGGAAAATTACTTTATCCACAAGCTTTTGGTTCCGGATGAACAGGTGCCTCTTTGTAAGCAAGAATGTATGTGTACACACACAAAGATATCTATTTATACATGTACTACCAAAATTTACTAAGTCAAAAAATTTAGTTTGTGTGCAATTACAATTTGAAGTTCCAAACAGTGCGGAAAATTAGAATTTAATATTTTTCTTTCTTGGTAGTAATTTTTTTTCCCATACCAATTTGAACTTCAAATTGTAATTTTTCAGCAACACATGTCATATGTTTTTGACCTGGTCACATTTGACAGTGCACCAACGATACATTTGGTAAATATATATAGTATATATATTTGGTAGATTCCATGGTAATTTTGGGCAAATTGTTTTTAAACGTTTTTTTTTTTAACTACATTTGCAACTATTGTTCATAAACTTTATAAGAAATCAAGTTTTGCAAGTAAAAGATTTAGAAAGGTTTACTTTTGAAAGATTAATTTCAGAAATATTTTACTGTACTGTTGACAATGGAAAATTGTCAGTGGTTGGGTTACTCTTGTTACTAAAAAAAAAAAAGAAGAAAGTGTTGACAATTAACATATATTGTTAAAGTTCCTCTAAACTAAATACAATTTATTTTGTTTAAATAATGTTTTCGGAACATTGGCGCCGAAATCGGTATGGTAGCTATTGGGGTTCGGTTGTTATACCTAATTTCACATATATATAACCTGTTTTAAAAAAAGCTTTAAAAAAAACAAAAAAATCTAATGCCACATTAGTTTTTTTCCTGCCATACCTCTTTGAAAGAAGTTCTGGTGCCCCACTGTTTCAGAAACAAAAGGACAACTCACATAATAAGTATTATAATGTGTTTTAATGTTTTTTTCAATGTGTTTTTTTTCAACAAAGAATAAATTTATTGGATTTAAACCATAATAATTTATCATTTTGAAAGCATATTTGTAGTCATGGTATTTTTCAACCTTTTATCTCTCTATTTACCCCCACCCCCCATGTCACACACTAGCCTTTCTCTCCCTTAACTGTAAATTTTTGCAGTAAAAAAAGTAATTAAAACTTTTTTTCTGTGCATTTTACCAAACATCCCATCAAAAAGATAGTGATTTCTATAAAAAAATACTTGTATCAAAGTTTGTGAAAAAAATTTTAACATTATTTTTCGACAATGTTTTGGAATGTCAAGTAATCACTGAGACACCCTTTTCCATGCAACAGTCAGATAGACCCCTACTTATCAAGGGTGCAAGACATAACAAATGAACATAACTTTTAAAATGATACAAACACTTATAAATTTTAGTTAAAATAGAACCATTTGAATGAATTAAAACAAACTTCTACTGCAAACTTTACTACAAACTTCTACTGCATATTGAGTATGTTCATCAAAATTTGCTTTTCAATGCATCCTTATGGTCAGTCTTAATAGTTATTGTAAATATTTTTAACTTATTTTTGCAAGTCTCACCTCTTATTTTGTTCATTTTTGTATAAACCACTAAATAAAAAGTTTGATCAATAAATTTTAATATTTAGAGGTGTTCAAATGACTAAAAGTTATAAAAAATTCGGAAAAAAAATAAGATTAGTTCTATCTTAACATGTATTTAATTCTTTAATTTTAAATTTATTTAATTTATTGTACATGTTACCGTGAAAGTGAGGAAACCGTGTACCTTCAGATTCACTAGAGACTCCGCGGATTCACTGATTTGTTCAGTAACAGTGCGAAATCACGTACAAAATCACGTACACGTAGCGTTTCCACACTACCACTAGGGAATCTGCAGATTCACATATTCTGAATCGCGAAAGTGCTGAAGTTTATTTTAATTGCAAATTATGCCAAAAAAAAGCGCTAAATGACAAAAATAGGTGAATTGATAATTTTTTCACACAAATATACAGGGAGCAACTGAAGACTGTTGGCTATGGTTGTACGAACAGTTTTTATGTGGTTATTTTTATATTAGCTTTCAATTTTATTTCTGACTGTTTTAGAGATAGCGATTGAATTTTGTCGTTCTTTTATTAAAAGCTGGTTACTTTAGCCCTAAGAATGTATGCAAATACCGAATTGCTGCGTAAAATGAAGGAAAGATTCTATGTAAACTCTTTAGCAAAGATTAGAATACAAATGACAAAACGAGTTTAGTGTTTGCAAAGAGAAACTTTTCACGAGAGGATGTTTCTACAATAGAAATATCTTTGCATCAAACTGGAATAAAGCAGTCCCTTGGTACTGGACAAGGTTTCCAAAAGCGTGACTGCAAATCTAAATGCTGCACAAATCGGCGTGCTTGTCGAAAAAATCAGTTACTATACGCAACTCAAAACTGCCACCCAATCCCTAGATTGCACTAATACTTTACATTTAAAATTTTGCAATGAATTCCGCAACATTTTTCATGCCTACGTGGGCCGTAAGAATGTTGGTAAATTCTTGTGAACTTGGTAAAGTCACAACCTAGTTACAAGTTTGTGAGACATTTGGCCTTTTTTTTAAATATGAAACTTCTTAGTTTAATTTTTTTAAAAATGGCAAATGTTTCGCAAATTTGTCAACTAGGTTTGTGATTTTGCCAAGTCAGCAGGAATTTACCAACATTGGGTAGCGAGGGTCCTGAGAGACATAATTCTTATACTAAAATAATTTTGAATAGATTTTTTTAAATGATGCAATTAAAAAAATATAAGAAATTTTAATATTATGAAACATAATCTATAAAAAATATTAATTTTTACTGTCATGTTTACTTATTACTAACCATTATTTATGTTTTGAACTAAAAGTTAAGCTAAATATTCGCTTGAAATTAAATACATTTTAAACATGTTAATAATTGTTTCTCAAAATTCTTGAAATTTTATAAATGAAATAGCTATTAAACAACTTTAAATAGTTATTCAGCTAGCATTTAGTCTATTCCATGTATATGAGGTGTAATGTATATGTTTATTAAATTTCATTACAAAACATTTTAATATAGTATCTGGTTTTATGTAAACAATTTTCAATAAAAACGATGTATTTCCCAAATGCAATTACATTTTAAAATTGTACATTTCATGGCATATTCATGGCGAGTTCTCTCCTCATGCAGGGAAAGAACTCTTAGGTGAATAAACAGAGAATGAAGAACAAACACTTACAAAATTAGTTGTACTGAAACCAATACATTAATAAAAAAAAAATTATACTTATGCAGATTCAGAAAATAATTCTGGGAAGGTTCAGTACAACGACCAACTAAAAGGAGGGTCCAAACCCCTCCCGAAGTAAATTTAAACAAATAATTTTCAGTGTTTTCTATATTAGGTCATTAATTGTTATTAATTTTTTAGGAAAGGTTTTCGTTAGTTTGGCAGTACGAGTTCGAATTTTTAAAAGTTCTTTCTTAGTGCACCCTTAGGGCCCAAGATTAATATGTGTTCCAAATTTCCGCACTTTAGGTCTTTTGGATCTGGAGATCTTTGATCAATGAGTCAGTGAGTGGCTTTTATATCTGTAGATAGAAAACATCCATCTAACATCATTGGGTTTCCAGCAATTTAAATCAGGGTTCCCCATATATCCCAATCGGGTAGAATATAAATTTCAAAGTGAATATTCAAATGAGTTCTTAACTTCAAATTCACAAAATCACCCTCTTGCTTCAAAAGTGACAGAACTCAAAATCATTGTGATTTCAGAAAATGCCAAAAACTGTTTTGCAGATAATTAACTTCCAGCTGACAATTAAGGTCGGCATAACTGCACTCTACCCTCTCATTTCCAAAAAGCTAAAATAATTATCTTTTGGTGATTTGGTAGGTAAGTGTTTCTGGAATACACAGTATTTGCAATAACTTAAAAAAAAACACATTAGTTTTGAAGCAATATTGTGATATGTGCACTAAGGTGGTGGTTCCCAATTATCTTTAAAGCAATGGACCCTAGCTAAAACTGAAACGGGGTTACCCTCTTTTTCATACATGCTCTTGAAAGTTCCCCCTTGCTTTCTAATGTTAAAATTTTTATTGAACATAAAATGAACAGAACATTTCTGAAATTAATTTTATAATTTCTTTTAATTTTTTACATTATTTTACTAAGAATGTGAAGAAAAACTCAACAAATATGTAGAAAGGACAACACCAGAATCAGAAGTTTTACTTCATTTTGGTTCATAATTTCCTCCAAGTTTGGCTGCTATGTATATAAATAAAACATACTTGATTCATAGGGGGTCGTTTCTTTTTCTCCATGTTGCTGCATGTCTGCCCAATTCTGATCAGCTCTCGAAACCAGATCATCTTCTCCTCCCCGGCCTTCGTGTCCCTCAGGGACTCCAGGCGGCCCGACTCCACGCACAATGAGACATGGTCGGGCTGAGGAAGAGAACTGTGTTGAGGCCATGCAGTATACTAGAGTGGCCATCACGCTACCACGCTGATGTTTTTAGATAAGAAAGAAATTAATCATCCTGGGTGCCACCCTATTCTTCTGGCAAATAAAAATTTCAAAGGAAGTAAGTTAAATTTTTAGATTTTTTTTTTAATCTTTATACTCTACTTACCTGATGTCCCCTAATGGATTAAACAAGGGAACAGGATTTAATTCCATATTTATACATGCAAAAAAATATATCTTCTACTGACCCATTAAACAGGTGTTTTTTCTTTGCTTATGTGTAAAATTAGTTTACTTATATTCATAATTGTATCATTTGATGTTTTGTTTGCTTTGATGAATGGCAACAACTGTAATTGTTTTATTATAGAAATTTGAGAATTTTTAAAAATGGTAGAAAATTTTAGCATCATGCAGGTCAATAAAGATTTTCATATTAAGATGGAGTCCGATTCTTGAGTTAAATAGAGAAGAAGAATAAATGAATTCTTCTGGTAGAGTCTCACATGACTTGTGGTAACCGGCGGACATATTTAAATTTTTTGACTTGCCAATCTATTAAAAAAATATGTAATTAGTTATAATATTTTATATTTAATAATAAATATCCTTAATATTAAAATTTGTTTTGCCTACCAAACGTTTACTGTAGAAATTCTGTCTTAAAACTACTGAAATCTATTCTAGGAAGTGTGAAAATTGTTTTGTTTATATTCAAATCGTAAAAATTCCAAAAGTCACCTGTGCATGGGCATAATATTCCCTCATAAATATGGTGCTTCCACATTGGAACAGCAAAAGCCACGTGCTGGCCATTGTAGTATATTATAAGAGCACTGTGGATGACACCATTTATAGCGACCAATTGATAAGATGTCAATGAATGAACAAACATGTGTAACAATCATGCGTAAAAATTGGTAAAAAGCAGAACTGAATTTTGAAATTTCAGTCTGTTACCAAAGACTTATTTTTTTTAATTGAAAAAGGTAAAATTAGCTTTGAAAACTTTAAATGCTTTTTAATGTTCAGAATTGAATGGAAGAATTTTGATTTATTTATAATTTTTACACATTTTTTATTGATTCATATTTTAACGAGTATAATATTTCAAGTAAAAAAATATATGCCACATTATCTTACTTATCCTGCAAATTCAAAATTAGAATACAGATTACAGATACACTTCATGAAAACTATGGAATATTAGATTAAAATTTAAGTTGTCCATATAAATAGATTACTTATTGTAAATAAAATTATTAAAAAAAATTATTTTCTTAGCAAAAAAAAAGCAGCTACAACAGCTATTTACCATGCAACTTAATTAAATATAGGTCAACCGTAATTTTCAAACAAAAAAAAAAGTTTAGTGGTTTTGTTTACTTCTAGATCACATTGTCATCCTCTTTTATAGTTGCTTGAATTATATTTTGATTACTATGTAATTATTTTCCTTCCTGGATAGAGTAAAAAAAGATAGAAATCCTTTCCTAAGCCTGTACATCCATGTGAACAATGAACAAAAAACATTGAAAATACAATTTGAAGTAAAATAAATATTTTACCAATCGTTTACTGCCCTTGCCCCTCTTTGAATCAAAAGGCCTCAGACCAGTTGCTATCTCCAGCAGAACCTGAAGGATAACAATGGGTTAACAGTAATACAATTCTGTCAATGATAATATCGTCTCAGTGTAGTTTATTAAATCATATTTGGTTATACAGGGTTAGCCTAAATGAGTCATCAGGTTTCAAAATACTTTTTATTTAGAAGTTGGATGAATGCACCAAACATAAAAAAAAAAATATAATACTGAACTCCCATTACACTGCAAAAAAAAATTTACCTACATTTTAAAAGCCTTTAAGTAACACTGATTGAAGGAACTTTTAAAAACATGGGCTCTTAGTTTTAAATATTTTTCCCATGTAGGCGGTTACTGGAACATGATCGGTAAGTGAAGCATTCGTACCCTACAAAGATAGGTGATACATGAAAAGACGCAGGTGCATACTACAGATACTCAATGTGTCTGCTGTTGGTCACATAGCACATGCCCAAATGCTAACCCAGTTGATTCCATGTTCTTTACCCAGCATTTTCCATCAATACATCACTGCAGCAGAAATGCATTCCTTCAGTTTTTGTAGTGTTGTTATCATCGAGGTAAGGTTATGTATATTTTCATGTGTCAAAAGTGGTGGCTGTTCGGTTGAGCAGGGAAGGGAGGGGGGGGGGGGCAGTTCCCCTATACTTTTTCGGATCCCGTCCCCTCAATTTTTTAATATTGCACATTCAAAAATAACAAATAAGTAAATTTTTTTACTGATTTGCCAAAACTAGAAAACATTTTGTACTCCAAAAACTCCTATCCTCCCTTTACTACAGATGGTACACACAAACCCATTGCCCTTCTGACATTTGTACCACGTAGGGAGGGAAGTGGAAGGCAACTGCAGTATACGATTACGCACCATAACTCCATGTGGAATACACCCTCTGATACTTGCACCACGTGGGGAAAATGTCTCCCTTAACTGCAGTATACGATTACGCCCAATGGGTATCAAGCTATGAGGATAAACAATTTACCATCATGTAGAGGGAAATGGGAAGTGATGACCAAGTCGTTTGTTAACCCATCTCCCCCCCCCCCCCCTTTTTTTCTACTGTATACTGTTTTATAAAATTCTTTTTCTGAGGCCCTCAATCCCGCATTATGTAACTCACCGATATTAGCCTACGTTCGGCATCCTTTAAGCAGTGTGCACGTTTTGTTATTATTAAGGGGTTTTACCACCTCCCTTACAGGGCTAGTATAGTTTATAAACAAAATTAATAATTGTAGGCTTAATTCACAAACCTTATAATAAACTAAACTAATACTATCGAATGGTAGTTATGTGTTTTTGAATTAGGCGGGCATTATATACAAAACTTTACGAAAATAACCCATTAAATAAAAACTCACAATCCCGTAACTGTAGATGTCAACTTGTGGAGATAAGTGTTTCTGCCGCAGATACTCGGGTGGGAGGTAGCACTCTGTCCCATGGACGCTGGACACCTTGACATGGGTATCCTGACATCCAGGGCCTTCCCTTGTCAGCCCAAAGTCTCCGATCTTGGCGTCCATATTGGCATCCAAGAGAATATTTGCACTGGAGGTAGGGATATAACACAGATAAATGTTGGTAAAAATTGGAAGACGGAAATTCAAAATTTAAGTTATATTCACAAACGCACAATAGTCTTCAATCAGAAAAGGCAGTATTAGCATCAAAAGTTTTTAATCTGTCGAAATGTTCTAGAACTGAAAATAATTACTTTTGAAATTAGAATACTTTGTTTTACTAATTGTTTAAAATGTTGGTTATTGTCAAAATTCAGGCATGAAAATATGCCATATATGGTTACCATACTTAATCAAAAGTTTTTTTTTATTTAAAATTAGAATAAAATATACACTTTATGTGAACTAAATTTATTTACCTAGTTTATCTTTAGTTACAAATTTAAACTCCATGCCAAAGGATATGATGACAAGATTAATTCGCTTAAAAATGCATCTAATACAGCTTTTTGCATTGCAATCATGATTGCCATTTGATTGGATTGTAGTGAAAAATATTAATTCTGAATCTAGTGATATTATTGCCTAACATTCAACAAGACATTGAGTTGTTGTGTAGTTGGGTCATTTTATCTTTTATTGGCTTTCAACAATTGTCAGCCAGATAGAGGATTCATTTTGTAAATTTTTTTCTGGACATAAATCAAAAAGACAAAAATCCATCTTAGGATGGAAAACTTTCATCCATGGGATGTAATACATATTTTTTTCTAATCATTTTTGCTTAATTTTTTTTTATCATACTTATTATTGTATTGGAGAAGTATAAAAATATACCCATAAATATATTCAGAATACACTTAACATCAGTTTAAAAATTTAGTTATAATCTTTTAAGCCAAAAGGTGTTCAAATTTAAAATCCTTACTTAAAAAAAAAATCTTACATAGCTTGTTCAATTTCAGTATTGGATGTTGTTAAGAAACATTACTTTGCAAAATACATAAGATACCTTTTCCATATATGCAATAGGTCTGGGCAATACAAAAAATACTGGTACGAAGACGAAATCTTGATACCCATTTTGTTGTTTTCATGTCAAAGATATATTTAAAAAAAAAAACATGAATTGGTTCTTTTCGATGTTTGTACTAGAATAAGCTCAAAATAAAGATATTACAGAATGTCACAGACTTAGACTTTTCAAAATTGCTTTGATTGGATCGACTGATTATGGCACAGTTTAAATTTTTGCTTGTTTTAAACTAAGTAAGTCAACTTTTAAAAAAATTACTTAGTAAACATACAAACATACAGGTATATCAATGCTTGATTGCATATCAATTGCAATTTGTAAATATGAACATTGTCCAAGCACAATATGCAAAATAACTTGTTTGAATTTAAAGCAAACACACACACTATCAATTCCAAATAATACAACATAATTTTATTTTTAAATTATCATGAAATTTTTTTATACTGATTGCGGGGTGAATGAAAGGGTGGCAATCACCACCCTTTCCTACACTTTGTGGTGGTAAAAGCACTGTCCTGAAGCATTATCTCGAGACAAGAATTAAATACGTTTGGAAGTCTAAAATTCCCAAAATGTGTTTCATGTGACTAGAAGGAATTTTATTCATAGCAATATATTGATAACATTCAAGTTAACCTTTAAAATAATTAAATTGTATTTTTTGTAATAATTTTATATTCATTAACGTTACATATTAATTAGAAACATGATACATAAATCAATAAGCTTCCAAATATTTAATAGAATATTTTTAAATAAGAATTTACATGATAAACCTAGGAATACTTCTGAAAATGCGACTGGAAATTGCAAAAAGAAACACGAGATGGAGCGATGTGTTATAGCTCAAAGTAAATGTTGAAAATTGTAAATGGTGATAAAACAGATGCTCAAAAATATATGATGTTATTATTTCTTGATATGAGGGACTCTTTAATCAATGGTGTACTAAATGCCCATAACTGCGTCCGACAAGGAATTTGTGAGCAGAGTATCAAGCTCCTCCGCTGCTGCTCTTGAAATTAGAGTTTGTTGGATTGTGCCTGTTAGTTGGTGCATGTGAGCACATGTGATATCATAATTTATAGTAATTATAACAGTCAGATTAAGCTAACTGTAATAAAATTTTCTGTAACTTGTGTACTATCCAGTTGCATTCCCAGTTTGATTAAATACAATTGGTTCGATATCTTCCTTTCAAAACGTGTAGGTATAATTTTTAGACAATGTTTCTATTACAAATGTGCAAAGTTATGTTATTCATTACAAAATATATATTCATTGAACGACGTGACAGTGACAATGTTACACATGTGTACAGCATAGAGACATAGGGAAAGTAATATAGTATATTCAGAATTCAAATAGCAATTTCTGAAAATAATAATTTTATTATTTGTGTTAATCAACAAGGAAACCTATACAAACAGGATGATAATATAAAGGGAGAGAATATAAAGAATTTAAATAGAAATGAATTAAATTTTTTTTTTGTTAAATCACTTACAAATTTTGACATGTTTGCAAAAATGTTTTTATTTTTAAATTCTTCTTGACAAAAAAAAAGGATCATAATATTTTAAGAATACAGTTTTATGCAACTCATTAAAAATTTATGAAAATAATTGAGACAAGGGAGAGGTAGTTTTTATAAATTAAACTGGAAGGAAAGAAATTCTGATAAAATAATGTACACAAATATCATGTGTAATAAATCATAAAAATATCAAATCATACAAATATCATAAAGAAGGTCAATTCTAAATGTTTAATATTTTAACATGAAATATTAAAATAATTTTAAAATATCCTTTGGGATTTTAGCAAAGTGTACATGAAAAAACTTTTTCAACTGGTTTTTCTTACATTGTAAATAATTCTCTTGCTTTCTAAAAAAGAATTGCGAGAGTAATCACAGGAAAAAAGAACATGAAAGGGACCTTTACAGGGAAACGATATTTGGTCATTAAAATCTTTATGCAGGACAATGATAATAAAACAAATGTTTGGGTTTTGCATTGATTGATTTAGACGTCATGTCGTTTAATGAAAAAGCATCTTAAAGAGTAAACAATAGTGAGACTGTTTTTTCACACACTAACATACTGTAAAAACACACTGATAAGCCCTGTCGGTGAAAAGGACTACATTAAAAAGTTCTAATCGGAAACTGGCTAGCAATGGTTTTGCCGGTGTGTGAAAAAAACTGCTCAAGAGAAGAAAGTGTGAGATAAAAGTTAGTTACCAGACGAAGCAGATCAGAAAACGCTTTCACTTTAAAGCTGCAGAAATAGAAAGGAATAAGTAAAAAAGAGTTGAGATAACACAGTAAGTTTCCACAGAAATTAAACAGGGTCTGAAATATTGTCGAATATTAAAAATGCATGTGTTAGATATATAAATAGCATTAATATTTTTAAAAATGGTGTTAGTTTTTTTTTTAATTTTGTAGTAGACATGGTTTGCACAGACATAGTTTGTATTTCAAAAGTAAAAATTAAGTAGTTTTTAAGTATATTTCGACAATTTGTTAAGGACCTCTTAAATTTTTGGAACAAAACTAGATATAATATTAAACAAACAAAAGTAATACCTAATGAAACAGAATCAAGCTTAAAATGTTTGGGAAAAGCTGGAGGTGCAAAATGATTTTGAATTTAATTAATAATTTTTGAATTAGTTAATTAAAAAATTTGGTACTTATATTCAAATTCAAGTATGTGCTCTAAAATTCTAAGTAGAATCAATAATTGAAAAGCTAACTTAATGATATCATCAATTGAAAAGTTTATGTAGTGTCTTCAATCTTTAAATAAATATCATTTTGAGCAGATATTTAAGACAAAAGTTGAAAAATAAGGACTTTAGAGACATGTATTACAGTTCTACTAAAACTATGAAGTTTTTAAGTACTTTAAGGACTGTGAGAACTAATTAAGATGCCATTGAATTTTCATTAATTTTAATATTTATATCTCCTGCACAATGAACTGCTGCCAAATTTTGTGCATTTACACTTTGAGTGTGCAGTACCAGCTATTAGTTAAGGAATAGTAGTTCAAATTTCAGCAATAAAATTTGTATTTAGTTTAATGGTAATTAGCACATTCCTTAACTTTCTTATATTAATTTTCTGTGATAGAATCACTAAATTTTCAATAAAGAAAAAAATTGTTTTACATTATTATTTATTTAAAAAATGTAACCTCTTTTATCATCTTATTATTTACTTCACACCTGATTATCTTTTTTATGATACACCAAAAGTACTTAAATTTTTTATCATAATAAAGTTATAGAAGCAGTATGTAAGGAGAGTAGGGTTAAATTCATTAACTAGTAGCGAAAATTTAAACTAATTTTATTAAGAAAGTTAATATTCCATACTAAAAAAACAAGGCTTAAATTTTTTCAAGTACTTATTTTTCTATAGCAACGCAGTACAATGTCAACAACTTTTAAAGTGTTAATAAGGTACTTGGCATTATTTCTTAGATAAAAATTGATATTTTTGAGATAAAAGATAATGACAATAATGGTGACAGATGGAATAAAACTGAGCACAATCAAATATAAAGTTTATAAAAAATTCTGTTACGTTTTAGGCCATTTTCATAGCAAGTTTTGGGTTAATTGCCTATAACATGTGTTGCAACCCTGAAAGTTATGATTTTTTTAACCTTTAGCTGCAAATAGTGAAAACAAGACCCACCTCTTGATGTCCCCGTGGACCAGGGGCTTTCCAGGAGTTGTGTGGAGGTAGTTGAGACCTTTGGTGGTGCACTCCGCAATGTGGCTGCGCTGCGACCATGTCAAGGGAGATGTGTTATACTGAGAGAAACACATTCGTTTAGGAATTAAATTCAGCAATGCATTCGAACCAGACTATATTCATATAAGTCCTTAATATATAAATGTAAACTGATATTTAAATAGCAATAATAAAAACGATAGTGGCATTTAAAAGTTTGAAAAAAAAAGAGTTAGAATCACAAAATTAATTATACAAATAAATAACCACAAGAGAATAATAATTCAGTACTCAAACAATATTTGATACTCACAGATTTAATGTGAAAAAATTAAAATTGAAATCATACTGTCCCAAAAGTATGTGGATTACTCATATTTTTGCTTTTGATGTTCAAATTTTTAAGCCATTTCTTTTAATAATTTCAAAAACTCGATTTGGCATGCTCAAACTGAGAGTTTGGAGAAATTCTGTCTTCAAAGAAAATCAACGTTGTTTGATATCTTTAACTTTTGCACTGTTATAAATTGACGACCATTAGCATACTGAATAACGGTCACTTGATTTGGTCTAAACCACTATTTTATTCAGTTAAAAGTGTGAATTGAAACATTGTCATGTTGAAATGTCTACTTGTCCCTTCTAAACAACTTTCCAAATGGCAGTAAATGACATGCAAGCACATTCTGATAATCATTTGAACAGTGACGACCTTGCAAACAGTCAATATCGCTGTGCCAACGAAAGAGAAGCTCCCACATCGCGAGAGAACCACCTCCTTGTTGCCGGCTGAAGAAAGTGTGTGGCTCTTTGCGAAGATTGTGCTATTAGTTCGTTCTTCTGATGTATGCCCAACCATTGGGGCCATCTAAATTGAATGTCTTTTCATCACTGAAAATTACACACAGTCATTGGTTCTTCCAATGCATGTATTTTCATGACCACAAAAGATAAGTGTTGTGGTCAGTGGCAGCCCTACAGCAGTGCAACCCCACCTGTGTCTTTGGGGGGGGGGGGGGGGGGGGGGGCTAAAATCAAATACTGCACGGAGAAAACTATATCTGTTTGTACCTTCAGTTGGTGTAATTTTTACTAACATCAATAGTAAACACCACTAAACTACTTAGTTGAATATGTGATTAATTCAGTTTTTTAACACCCGGTTTTAACTAAATTTGAAGAGTTGTACATCAACGAAATTATTTTATTATACAAAAATAGATTATTTGACAATTTAATAATTGATGAGCAATTATTAATGAGAAGTTACTTAATTCTTGTTATTACATAAATTTATGCAGATTTTCATAGACGTAAATTTGTATTGGGTCCATGGGTCCGAGCAATTTTGCAATATCGATTATTTGAGATATTCGCAATGCTTACATGTTCTTGGCAATAATTATTTCAAAATGCTTCCAATATGTTAACTAGTTTTTCAAAATGAAAACATTGTTTCCAATGCGCTTTCTAGTTTTTCAAAATGAAAACATTGTTTCCAATGCGCTTCTAGTTTTACAAAATAAAAAAAAGGTTACATCCAATTTTTGTTTACTAACTTTTCAAAATGAAAGCGTTATATTAAATAATTATATCTTTCAAATTATATTAAAAGCACATAAGACAGAGGTAATTTTATTATCTGGATATATAAATTTTTAAGTTAAACAACTAAATTTCTCTTGTACCTTAAACACAAATAAAAAAAAAGACGTGTAATAATAAATTTAAATCAGATCTCTATTTTCAATCTCTTGTTGTGCAAATCTCGGTTGAAACGAAATTCCCCTTGTGCGCAGACCATAGTGCCATGCAATAGCGGGGAGAAAATTGCAAATGGCTTTCGGCGAGGAAAAACCACTTCTTGTGAGGAAAATAGCTCTGCACATGGAATTGGTGGTGCAACTTTTCTAGCTTAAAAGCGGTCTGCAGAAGGGATGCGTGTTTGGGTGTGTGGAAACCCGAGCGGAACTCACCTTCAGCAGTAACCGATCTTCCAGGGAACCATTCACCATGAGTTGATAAACCAAACAGGGATTTTCCCCATCCAGTGAAACAGCATACAGAGGCAGGATGTGATCAAAGCGACAGCTAAAATAACACAAATATGAATGAGCGGAAAATAACTTAACTTTAAATCAACAAATAAACATTTTATAGAATGAATTATTACTAAGTATTAGTACCTAGTAAAAGGCTTAAGCCTGTTATTACCAGGTATTTTTGTAAAAAACAATACATATGTGCTTGTGTTAAAATTAGACTCATCTTGTTTTTGAATTTTTATTAATTTACTACTTAACATAATAAAAATCTGGTAATTATATATATTTTTAAGTACTTCCACAATATTAAAAAAAATATCATTCAGTCATTCCTATGGTAAGAATCCTCACATGGGTAAGTCTGAACAAAGGATGCTGATGTGACAAATAAAATTTGTTAAATACAAATTGTAGGTTTGAAATGATAAGCACCGTGAATACTATATTTAAGTACACTGTAATGGAATTGCATTTTCAAATAATTCCAATTTAGAATATTTTTTTGTGCACAACTTTTTTGTGACTTGGACCAAGAGTGGCTCCCCCACCTAACCAAGTTTTAAGGTATAATGTAAGCAAATTTAAGCTACTTCATATTCAAAAGTTTTTTAATTGCTGGAGAAACTATAATAAAATTTAACATTTTACAAATGATCTTTTGTTATAAGTAAATCTAATTACATATTTCTTGAAAAAAATGTAATAAAAAATATTATACATAGACAAAATTTTATAAATGATAAGCAATATAAGTAGGAAATAATTAAATGATTAAAATTATTATAAGGTAAACAATTAACAATTAAATTAGTTAAGTATTTGTTTTTAACAGATGCACATTTACATCAAAGTGAATCAAATTCAATAGCTAGATGCAGTTTGGTGTACTAGTAGTTGGTGTACTAGTACCAGCAGACTTCACGACCCAAAAAAATCTTTAAAAAACCATATAAGTCATTTTTAATGACTTCAAAGAATATTCGTGCCAAATTTGAAAAAAAGTAAACAACTCGTTTGGTCATAACTGCGTAACAAACAAATTTACAAACAGATGAAATGCAGAAAAGTCAAGTAAAAACAGAGCTTTCACTAACGCTCGGTCAATAATTTATTGTGTTTTAAGGGAAGAATTTGCTGAAAATTATATATTAATATGTTTAGAAAAATACGAATTTTTAATTCCTAGAAAACTGGCAGGAACATCGGCAAGGCATTGTTTCCATATGATAGATTTTAAACCACTTCCCTCGTCACGACTTGCACTCCTTGCTATAGACGCAAACACTAAGTGTATCGATTTAGGAATTTTTTCTTGGGATATTTTTTTTAATGAAACGCGTGCAGTTAAGATGATCAATTTGAAAAAAGACCTTTTTGGACTCATGGGATATCTAAAGATATTCATTCAGATATTGAATACTGGAGAAAGATCAATTAGCGTAAATTGATATACAATTAATACAACCAAAAAATAAATTAAAAATTGTGCATTGTACAGGTAATGCATGAAAATTGTTATATTTTAAACTCTTTTAATATCAACTCACTCAAAATTTTCTACAAGTGACTGAGCAAACATTCGGGCCACTTACGTTTTGAGAACGTTGAGCTCGTTTAGGGACTGCTTCAGGCTAACCATCTGCTGGGACGGCCCTTGCGTGCTGCTGTGCCTCTGAAACGACATCACAAATTAAGTAAACTGTGATTTCTTTCACTCCGACAAGGGGAAAAAATATCTATCACAACTATTCAAATTTTGAAACTTTAAATCCATAAAAATAAAAATTTCATGACAAAATTTAATTAATTTTTCAGTCTAGTATTACAAAAGTTTAAAATTCGATTGGGGCTGAATAAGAATAATAAAACTATCTTTGATTTTCATTTGTGCTTTACCAAATATTAAAAGACTTCCTTTCGTTTTTATTACAAAATTTGAATTATAAATGAAAAGGCATGGATTTTAAAAAGAATATGCACACTAAAAAATGTGCCATTTTAACAAGATAAAAGTTTATGTATGTTTAATGGTCATGTAAAAAATTTCAAGTCTTTCTCATAATAAAGACTTGGAAATACCTTTATCATTTTGACCATGGTCAGATGATGAGGAGAATACCTGAGCTGGCCCCCCATGAGGAAGTTTCAGCCACAACAGATTTATGGTTAGTTAACTGCACTAGAGCTGCACAGCGGGTCATTAGTGACAGTTCGGGGTCCATAAAGTTTCAAGTCGGCGATAATTTCAGATTATACATAGCACCCAATTGAGGATACCCCCGATCACAAGATCACTACTTTTTTTACTTTTCTTTGTCAAGTCCGTCGCACAGGATCGAACCAGGAACCCTCCGATTCCCAGCTGAAACCTTTATTCACTTGGCCACGCGGGCCTTAAACAATTCAAGAATAAATTACTTTTGAGGTCAATCATGGTGAGTTATGTTCAGAAGACCAAGGGACATACAGTTTGGTTACAAGAGAAAAATAAACTTGTTGAAACAATAAAAGTTAGATTTAATGAACATGTTAAAAGGGTGGACCCAAAACGAGATTGCCCTAGTTACACAAACGATTATACTAAAATTTATGTTTCATTTAAAACTAAAAATCCTTCTAATTATGGAAGTGATAATGACATTTTGGAATGAATACCATGTAAAAATGTTCCATGGTTAAAACTGAAATTCCAGATCGGATAGTTCGCGAAATGATATTTATTACAATATTGAGGACACGAACACTCGGTTTAGATTGTGTAATGATATTGAAAAATATTTTAACTCTAGAAATATTGAGTTTAAACAGAAATTGTTTAACTTTAATGGGAAAAACTTATTATCAGAAAAAAATTCAAACCTAACTAATGACTTTCAACCAGACGCTAATCACATTGAAATATTAATACCTAAGAATTATAAAGAATGTTTAACCCAATCTGAAAACTGGATGTCTGCTATGAAAGAAGAAATCAATACAATGGATGAGAGGGAAGTGTGGACTGTAGTTCCTCCCCTCCAAAAAATAAAAATATTCTAGGTAATAGACACCGTCAAGTAAAATGACAAAGATGAAATCATTAGGTATAAAGCATGTCTGGTGCCTCAGAGGTTCAATCAACAGAAGGGGGACACATATAACGAGGTCTTCAGCTCTCTTTATATGTGTGAATTTTAATATTACTAGGAGGCTCCGCCCCCTGCTCCGCTAACGCTCCGCCAACCCCCGGAGGATTGCTACGCAATCCTCATAGGTTTGCTTTGCAAACCACTTCTCGCTTCGTTCGCTAAAAGGTAAGACACAATAACAATTGTGTCCTAGTAACAATACATTTTTAATTATATTACTTAAAACTTTAAAAGTTGAAATTGTAAATTTAAATTAATATTCATCTTGGCATCACTACATTTTTACGCCATGTAAGTCAATATAAAATCAATTAAACTCATTTCTTTTTAATTACAAATGAAAACAATGGTACCACTGGCAAGCCTACCATTATTTATTTATTTTCCACGTTATTTCCACACCTTTCCCGCGTTTCAGTTAAATTTCTAACATTATTGGTAGTTTGTTTTGGACATAAATGACGTTAAGCTTACCATAAATCTTGCCTACCAGAGGTGTGTAATTTACTGAGTTTTTACGTCATAAAAATGAAGCTCATAGAAATCTAGTTTTCAAAATTGCCAACAGATGGCGCCACCCTTATTTTTCCGTCATTGAAAGTTGGGAAAGGCGTTTTTCAAAACTTCTATTTTTTAATTTAATAAGGCTTATATTCTTCCTAATTTAAGCTGACATCATCAAAATAATTATTTACCAATGAATTGAAGGGGTTAATCGTCAAAATGGCTTACATAATGGCAAAATCAAAATGCGGGCGCAACAGAATTTCGTAAACAAACAAACTGTTGCCACTCAGCGTACAGAAAAACAGCGTTTTTCAATCACCGCGTAAGAGAAATATATATAAAGATTAGATTACTTTTTTATATTCTTGCGCATGTTTAAATGGTTACACTGCCAAATAGATGTAATGTGTGTATATTTGTATGGACCTTTGTATGAAGAATTCTACATGTACCAACCAAAAGGTTACATAAATATTTGTAATCCTGATTATGTATGCTATTTGAAAAAAGCCTTATATGGATTTCACGAAAGTGGTCGAAATTGGTTCTACGAATTTGATTCTGTAATTGAATCATTAAGTTTCAAGCGCCTACAGTGGTGTAATTGTACCTATATATTTAACAATAATATTTTGCTTCTCATTTATGTCAATGATGTTATAATATTTGGTAAATACCAAAAGGATATTGATTGTGTAATAAACTTGATTAAAAATAATTTTTAAATAAAACTATTGGGCAAGGTACAAAGCTTTTAAGTGTACAATTTATTGAAGTGGATGGCAAGTTATTTATTAATCAACAAAATTATATTCAAAGGATTTGTAAAAAAATTTCTATGTATAATTTTTCAGTATTTTCTTTGCCAATTACTAAGGGATTGTCAAAAAATAATTGTCCTTCAACTGAAACAATTAAAATGTCTAAATTACCATACAGAAATTTAATTGGTTGTTTATCTTACCTTGCAAATCGCACAAGACCAGACATATTTTATGCAGTGTCTTGTCACAATTCCAAGAAAATCCCGGGCTTATCCATTGGAATATTTTATTAAAACTTCTAGGTTACGTTAAAAGCACTTAAAATTTAATGCTATATTTGTCAAATAGTTCACAGTTGGGAATTAACTATTTTAGTGATTCGAATTTTGAGGCAAATCGCAACAATCATATATACAGGGATGGTATTATTTTTCTTTCTAATTGACAAAGCTCCTATATATTGAAGAACTTTTTAAGCAGAAACGCATCACTTTGTCCACCATGGAAGCAGAATACGTTACTCTTTCCGAGTCTGCAAAGGAATTAATCTGAATTAAAAATGTAATAAAAGAATATTTGGATTTCGGTTTAAAGGATTTAAAATCTGTTTAAAGCAACTTGTTTTGTAACAATAGAGCTGCAATAGACATCTTGAAAATATCCATCATGATCAAGAGAACTAAATGCATACACATCGATATACGTTGTCATTTTTTTAAAAACTTAATTTCTGAAAGACAATTCAATTTGAATCACATAAGTAGTAAAAATAACTTCGCTGATTTATATATAAAACCTTTCTTTACTTAAGGGGGATCTCAGAACTTTTGTGTGAAGATTTTTGTAAACAAAGGTTGAAATGATATGTATCATTGAAAATATTTTTATTTATATCTGAACTATGGAATTGTGAAATATTTTCAGATGTTTGAAATAGTGTTTTTCTTTAGATTGTGTTTGACTTATTTTGAGAAAACTGTAAGTGTAAATGTGATTGTGCATGAGGAGGCTGAACGTTAAACCACAGCTCTGTTTTAAAAAAGAAAATGTAAATAAGCTGTCTGGTTTCAAGCAAATCATCTCATCTATGTTTTGGCCAATGCCGTGTGATGTCAACGGCATCACTCAAGCTTACGTATGCTGTTGTCACACAGCGACGGCCAATCAGAACTTGCCGACCTGTAGGTGATTATATATATACAGCTAGGTTAGCTGTGAATTGCTGCTTTCCTTTTGATTCTCATTTGTTGATGTTTCCTTGCTGTGCTGTTAGTTTAATATGCTTTAATAATTTAATAAAAGTTTACTTTCTTTTACTGTATGGGTGGGTCATGGTTACTGATTTCAAATAAAAAGTTTATTCAAGCCCCTAGCAGTTCGGACACCAGAAGCGATAGATTTATGGTGCACCAGCAGTTGTTTTGCAACAAGGAAGGGCAACAAGACACAAAACTATCAACCCTCTGATCATGAGATTGCTGCACTTTCAAAGCTGACATTTGAACCATAACCCTCTGGTTTTGAGTTCGTTTCAACATTGTACAAGAATTTCTACATGTTGGCAGTTATGCATCCTCCTAAATGTAAAGATTGTGTTGTTGTGTGTTTGGCAAATAACCGCCAGCAAACCTTCAGCACTGTGCATGCTACGTCGATATTTTAACCTTCAAGCTAAAGCAATTACTCGAGCCTGAGGGAAAGTATCGGATATTTGAAGGAACCACCCCAGTATCCTTTCCTCTAAGCAAGAAGGCTGATCGCAGGGGAACCTACTGGAGTGAGCCTCTTGATGGCGACTGAAGTCCCCTTCCATTCCCCCCTGTAGACCGTCCCGAACCCTCCTCGTCCAAGGACACGTCCCCCGTTAAAGTCATCCGTGGCACTGAGGATGTCTGCGTAGGGGATGCGCAAGATGTCCGGGAGGCAGTCCTCCTGGGGGCTCATGGCTGGAAGAGAAGAAACTATGTAAGAATATGCACTTGTACAAACCTATCATTCTGTGGCTTGGACCAAGAAGGATTATTAAACAAAAACATACTCTTCTCTTCAAACATTTCTTAACAAACTTAAAGAATTTTATAATTTTCTGTTATTTCCTTTTTGGGATGGGAGTAAAGTCAGAGAAAGGCTCAATTTGATGGCAGCCACTTTATTTAGAATAGAGAGGTGTCTTTCTATAAATACACATATTACTAAAATGTTTTTCTCATTTTATTTAATTTTTTTTGTAACAGTTGCTTAAACCTTGTTATGTTTTTAGATAAACATTAAAACTAAAACATTAATAATTGCAACACTCGAAAAATAACTTTTTTATATGCAATAAATGATATATTTATATAATGTTTATTTACAGCTTAGAAACACACACAAATTAGTGAAATTTAGAGTTCCGTATAATTTATGAACTTGGATGTTATATATGAGCAGGTTTGGTTGTAAAAATGCACAATGAAAATGAATCACAGCACCAAAAATATGACACAATGTTAAACAGACTTTTTAATATGTTTTGCATACCACAGGCCAAAATTGAAGATTGTTTCCGCTGCTTCTCATTCTCTGAAGTTCCATCTTTCGCTGAGTTCTTGGTGCCTTTCATTTTTTCTGGGATGCAATTGTCTGATGTGGATTCCTCTTTAAAATTATTGGAATTCTCTTTAAATTTGTCCAAATTGGGGGATCTAACAAAAAAATTTAACTGTACTTAATTATTGTATTATTTTAAAATAATTTAAATTCCTCGAATTCCTTGTAACTGTTTGTTATACATTGCTTTGAAAGAGGACAGAATCAATCCTTCTCCTCACAGTTCGTTTGACAAAACTCTTTTCAGTTGTAACTGATAAGGTTAGGGTTATGTATATGACTTATTTCATAGGACAGTAATACAATGAATTAAAATACAATATTTAATGAATTATAATTGTGAATTGCATTCCAATTTGACACAATGCATTGAAAATTAAGAAGATCAGTGATGGCGAATCAGGGTACGTGCCGCCTCATTTTTTGAAAATTTAAGTACATTCCCATAGAAATTGGGCATAATCATCGCCACTGAAAAATATAGTATTAATTAACAGTACAATATTGTAACATTAATTCTCCTTCTCTATGCAATGTGTAAAATCAAATATAGAAATTGGAAGAAACTGTTGGTTGATTAGTCATCTAAGCAATGGACATACCAGGTTTTTTCCAAAAGGTCCTAGTTTTGTGAAAATCCTATGTTAAATTAAGAAATAGCTTTAATAACTTTTTAAAGTGCCACGTTTTATTTAAAAATTAATAAAAATATTACACAGCTAAATAAACTATATATAAAACCACTGAACAAATAAAATATAAATAAACTGGAGTTAAAATTTCTATTAAGTAGTACTCTATACAGAGATAAAAATCAAGCAAAAGCATTGCTGCATTTATATTACAATAGAGGACCGAAATTCGCAAATCCGTAGAATTCTTTATTGTTTAAAATAAGAGGAGGATTTTTTTTAATCGCTAAAAAACCAGGAAAACCAAAGATTTGAGGAAGACTTTCATCTTTATATCCTATAACAGCAGCTTTACTTCGAGCATTACGTCTTTTGTCGATCATTTCTTCAGTTACGTGAAGAAGGTTACAGCTTTGTAATTTTGTGAAGGGTCGGTAAACGGACCCATTTAGACAGATCCTTGTATCGATGACCCAGTACAGATGGGCAGTGCATCAGTTGCTTACTTCTGTACGTTGAGGCTGTTCATCTTGGAATGCAGGGTGTCCAGATTGACAAAGTTCTGCTGGTACTTTGAGACCTCCTTTCGATGACGGGAAGTGGACATCGATAGCTAAACAAAACAAACTCGGATTATGGTTTTAGTATGAATGTATTGTCGTCTTTCAGTGAACAGAGTGTTTCCAGTCCTGATTCACAGGTATGTGAAGAGGACGCTACAGAACACGGTTGAAGCAATACTCTGTACCCAACTAATTTTTAAAAGTTATGGTGGGTTTTTTTTCTTCTTCTTAAACCGTTATAGAAATGTTAAATATGTTTTGACCTTTTATTTTCTACATATTGAATCAATTTGCATATCTCCAAAAATATAATTTTTTATTGGCTAAAATGGATTTCAAAGAATAGGCATTCAAAATGAGTTTTAATTGAATTAAAAAAACAAAGCAATGCAATTTCTTATATATTAGTATGAACAACATACGAAAAAACAGATAGAAGTAGAAATGGGGTACAGTTTTTTAACTTTCAATTGGCTTCAAGTCAACAAACTGTCTTACCTAATCCATAAGTTACAGTCAGAGGGCAGCGATTTGAACTCGCAACTATCTCGGTAATTTCGGAAAAATCTCGAACGATCGCCAATAGCTCATTCTGAGGGTTAATTAATGCCGAACAAGAACTGCACAATGGGCTATTGACGACGGTTCGGATTCTACTCAAAGGACGGACCCGGATATACCGATTAGTATTTTTAAAATATGGTCACATGACGAGGACATCGCCTGAGTTAGCATCTGTCGCAACCTCAATTGATATCAGGACATTGGACCACAATCATATTTAACATGCACCAATCTCGTATACAAGATGGGGGAAGATGAGGTTAATTCCAGAACTTTTTGTAATTTAGTCGCGAATCTAGCAAATCCTCATTTTAATTTCTATCAAGTCCTCCTGCAGAATGAAACTTGCAATACTCTGATTGCTAGCCGGATGGTTTACCTCGCGATCTAATTGATTGGTTTGGTTTTAATATGATTAGGTCCTGATAATAAGGTTTTTAAAATTAACCATAATGAGATTTTTATAATTTGCAGAGAAGTGAAATGTAGCCTGGTTCCAGTAAAAGTGTTTAGTATGTGGAGAGAGATAAAAAGTTACTAAATAGCATTGAAAATATCTTCAAACTTCTTTATTGACAGTGAAGGTGATATGAACAGTCTGAGAAAACAGTACTTGAGAAAAATATTTACAATGTTGAAATCAAGTAATAAAAAAACATTCTTACTTAAAATGTAGTATGGGAAACATATATGAGGTTTCACTTCAACGAACTTAGTTGACACATTCTTGATCACATCATGGTGAATAGAAGATTAAAATGAACTAGTCAGGCAGCTAGTTACCAGGGGAGTTACTACATTGGTATTACAGAATTTCTACAGAATGAGAACTCACTGAAACATCATCTTATATAGTGCCAAGCTATCATAAATTAACATAAGGCACCGGGACGACAAAGAATAACAAACGTCTCGTTGAAGTCCCGCACGATAGGTCCGCATACGGGGAACACCCATCCCACGCGAACAACGCATCAACCCGATGACGTCATAACAGGCTCGCGAGCTCGTGGAGCCAAAACGTAAACAAAAACATTGGCGTCTCAATAATACTTTAAAAAAAGCTAAGATATTGAAAATGAAATTATTTAAAAAATAATTCTGCTCATATAAACTTAAAACTAAAAAACAAACATGAACGAAAATTCATATTTTTTTATTTATATGCTATTTTGCTTGGTGAATCATTTACTTATCTCTCTTCTTTGGGTGCAACGCATGAGTAATGTCACAACAGATACGTCACAAACCGGTTTTTCCCCTTCTCATTCGCGGACTTCGGCATTGCGATAGATCAAAGAGGGTGAACCAGCCTTTATCTCTATTCTGTGGTCCTGGAGGGTAGGGCTCAAAGAGATCAGAGTGGGCGGGCCGCTAGGTTTTGATGGCGTAAGAGAGAAGTTTTTTTTGAGAATTTTAGGAAAGTGAAAAGGGATGGCACCCATTCTTATTATATTTAATAAAATTAATTTTATTATTTTTATTTGTTTTTCTATGTTTTTATGATTTTTATTTTGTTTCCAAAGTTTTCCAATTTTTAGAGACATAAATTTGTCTTGTCTTGGTTTCTCAATGGTGGATTTTACTCCTTACCGTTTAACCCCAGTGGCACGACCCAGCATCCCCACTATCTGAGAGTGGTTCATTTACTGGGCTGCTCGAGCACCGGGGTAGCAAGTTGTAGTTGTAAAGAGTATTTGGCGTATTACCAATTTTTAAATTTTGGACCGTGTTTTCTCTATTTGGAGAAGCACTTGGATAAAGTTTCAAATGCTTTTAAGCCTACTTAAAAATTTTCAAATAGAGACTTTGCATTTTTAAGTTCGGTAAAAATGGATTTCAATGTTGTTATAAATTCTTTGAGTTTAAATCCTTTTAACCATGACATAAATTCTCTGAAGAGTTAATAGAAGCTTCGAACTTCTGAGTTTTGCTCAGGGGCATTATAGCTTTCCTTAATAGGTAATGGGGGAGCAGGGTTTTCATGTGGTAATCTAGGTGGGGTGATAGAATCACGTTTTTTAGGGTAGAAACTACAACCTCTAAAGCTAGCAACATGATTGCTGCCGCAAAGGGCGCACTTTGGGTTTTCTACAAATTTATCGGTGCATTCTCCCGAGAGGTGGTTGCCTGCACATTTTACGCACCTTGCTGGGTTATTGCAACAGTCTTTTGTGTGTCCATAGCATAGACAATCATGACATTGGCTAGGAGACTTTTTATGTTTGTATGGCTCAATTTTGACTTTTAAGTACATGAGATGCTTAAGGTCATAAATGGACTCGTACGTTTTCCCGTACGGGAGCTCGATGTAGAAAATAGGCAGGTTGATTTTGTACCTATTTACTGTCTTTTTCAGTTGGTTGATACTGACTATGGGAAAGTTTTTCTCTATCAGAGCTTCCTTTATATCATCGACAATTAAATCGGTGGGAATATTTTTGAGCACTATCTTTAGACATTTTTAGGATTTCCGACTAAACGTATGAAAAAGGTAGTTTTTCGTCTTAACATTTTCCAAGATTGCCGTGTACTCAACGAGAACTTCTAGTCTTAAGCTCAATGATTCTGGGTTTGCCTTACAGGTGAACTTAGTGATCCCTGCATCATTAAGAGTCTTTTTTATTTCCATCCAGAGCGATGGGTCTGAAATGATGATGGGAGAGATTTCAATTTTTGGCTCTTTAATTTCTACATTCATTTCTTCCTGTTCTGCTGACAGTATAGCGGATTTATTTGGAACTTCGTCCGGTATGGGGTTAGCCGGTTCAAGCTCTAATTTTCGCTTTGCTGTTTTCCTAGGCATTTTGAATCCCACTAATGAGGGATGTCAGTGCAGCAGCACTTGGATTTCCGTACTGGTTTCTTTTAGTTTATTTTTAATGTCTTCCAAAATGACCGGGTCATTTGGAGGGTTAACATAAGCAGAATGATTCCATCCGATTTCCCTTTGTTTGAGAATAAGGTATTTAACCTTAATTAGGTAATCGGGATCTGGGTCAGAAGGCCAGCCAAATCTATGATCATATAGGTTATGACTGAGTCATATTCAAAAGGAAGAATTTCATCTTCAATGAAGTTTGATGGGTTATCAAAGTCAGGAGTTTGTTAAATTTTTGCGTCAACTGATTTATTATTGTCAAAAGATTTAGTTTCTTTTTCCTGGGGTAATTCCAGGGAAGCGGGAGAGTTTATATCATGTAATTCGTTAGAACAAGTTAATTTTTATTTTTTAAGTGGGAGGGTTATTAAAAAAGAAAGTTTCAAATAAAAATAATTAATTAAAAAAAATATGAACATTTAAGCAAAAAAGGATTAAATTGAAATTTTAATACCATTCAAAGCAAAAGAAACAAGATTCTTTAAAAAAAAAATTAATACTGAAAATTACAAGTCCTAAACTTCAATTTCGCGAATTAAATGATATTTTCGAAAAATGTAATGTAATTTTGTTAAGTAGTGCAAAATAAATCATGATAAAACAGGAAGCAGTGAAATATAATGAATTTATATATCGGAAGCAAAAGAATTGAAAGTCTTCCAACGGAGATCGCAGCAAATCGCGTTTAGTGAATTTCTGCAAGCTCAAGGTTTCCTACAATGAAAAAATAAATAGATAAAAAGAGCGCCAAATAAAAGTTGCTTTCGGCAGATACGACATAATTATAATAATCTCATGTCAACTTCATAGTGATACCATTGGCCCATTTGACGAAGATCATAAATGTTTCTATATATTAAAGATGCTAAATTTTTGTGAAATTATCTGTTTCTTTAAATTGAGCATCGATTTTTCATAAAAAAAAAAAAACCAACTGATATTTTCAAATGATCAAGTAGCTATTAGTAATCAAATACCCTTGACTAAAAATTCCGATAAATCTCAAAAAGTTATTACCTTAAATTTCTACAAATATATAAACTTTAAAAAAAATGCTTCAATGGAAATGTTAACTAAATTTTTAATCAAATTAAAATCTTGAATACTGCATTTCTAAATTTTTAATACTCCCTTAATTCCGGGTTCCAAAAATTTAAAAATCCCGGGTTAGATACGGAAAAGTACCACCCCTGGGCAGCAAAGCAAATCACGATGTAATAGAAAATAATGAAAAATAAGTATTTATTTATAAAATGCAAAAGGATTGTAAGCATTTCAACGAAGATAGCTGCAGACCGCGTTTAGTGAATATCTACAATTTCAGAGTTTTCATAAGCGGAAAAAAATTCTTAAAACAGTGCCATGATGCAACGAAAGACATTTAACCATCAACTTTCGAGTGAATTATCTCTGTTTGACGAAGATCGTAAATATTCCCACATGTTGAAGATGCTCTAATCTTTTGAAATTATCTGCTTTTCAAGAATGAGTATCGATTGTGCATAAAACAAACGATCCGATATTCCAATGATGAAATGTGTTATGATAATGAAATGCCCTTGTCTAAAAACTTGAGAATTAGGAATCAAGTCTTTTTTTACTGACACAAAATGATTCCATTCACGCCTTTCTCTGCTTGACGTATTGCATGCTTATACTCCATTTGTACCTCACATTTCTACAAATACTATTTAAACTTTAGAAAATGTGCTTAAATTTTCTCCCATTTCCTCTTCCTGAGGTTGCCGTAACTTTGTTTATCGCCAGACCAACGTGCACCTAGACTTGGCGAATGATGGCGCACGTGTTTAACAAGGATTTTAAAAAAAATTGCGCAGAATCGTACATAAATGTGGTTTTGTAGCAAGTTGGTGCAGGATACCACTTTTGGTGTTCTTTGACGCAGAATTCCCATCCCTGCATAAACTAATCCCTATCAAATGGTCCACATGTAGCACGCCATACAAGTTGTAAGACATGCAAATGGGCTGTTAAGCAAAGCTTGCATTTCCCAAGGTAAGCTCATGAAGGACATTAAGACATGAATATTTATTGAAAATTTGAAATTATAACCTCATACAGCTTATTATTTTTTTTCATAAAATGCATGAAATAATATAATATAAATTTTGACGAAAACTATAAATTCAATCAGAATGCAGGAGTGGTATGGTGGTTTGTACTATATGAAATTGTGACAATACTAAATTATGCTAATAAATTGTGAATTTTAATAGATTATCACATACAAATTAGTAATGGCTAAAGAATTCATTTAATTTCTACACAAAGTACATCCTCATCTTTGTTCTTGACAAAAGGAGTGCTTGCAGTAGATGCATTAAAGTCATTGAAATAGTATTAAAAGAGTCTTTTCACTGCAATCTTCAGAAGGTGCTACGAGTGACCGACTGTGGAAAAGGAAGTTCATGTTCCTTGAGAAGGTGAGGCTTTTTATTCCACTTTCGAGTATCATTTACTTCAGATTGTAGTTGACATTTAAATTAAAGCAAGAAAAGTCGCTAAAAATACAGGCACGTCTATAAAATTCAGTAGTGTACAAACATGATTATGTGAATTATTTCTCATCACCATGTTTGGCACAAAAGTCAAAACTTAATTTAGCAGAGACATACAGGCATTGGACATTTCGAAGAATAGTTAGAATCTGTTCAATAGACCTCGAATTTCAAATCTATACAAAGAAAAGTTTAAATTTATGAGCATTAACTAACTTGCGTTATTCCATAAAGACTCTTCTTCTCGGAGCAGCTGAAAGACGACGTCGTGCTTTCATTTCGCAGAAGGCAGTGGTACTTGGGATCCACTGAAATGACATAAAAGGAGTGTTCAATTTTTGTTAAAAGGGGACAATCCCTTGTCAAATCATAATAAATTTGGTAATTATAATATATCAATACATATTTTATTCCTTGATAATATTATGTTAAGAAATTAATAGTTTGTCTTATTAGAATTTTGGATGGCATTGACTTTAAAGCGGTAAATCGGGACGTTGCTAATCCGCGAATTCAAGCTCTACTTTCAAGTAATTTATTTCGTAATAAAAACTAAATATTTTAATAAGAAGTATACATTTATCCATAATATACTAGTATTTCCTTCCGAGGTGGATAAAAAAATGCTTATCCGTAATTAATCGCGACAGTAGTCAACGATGTTGACCGAAAATAGTTGGCGTTTTCTAAGTTTTTGAATCTTTACAAAACGATGTTAAGAATTAGAAATTGCACGTTTTGGTATTTAAGTTTATGGTTTAAAATATTTCACTATGATATTAAGATAAATGTAATTTAAGAAATCCGATGAAGGTTTGAAAGACACAAGAACATCGCGAGTGGTATATACTTTTTAAGCACGATGGATCGTCGCGAACTTCGAGCCACTGTTTTTTAATTCTCGGCTTAAATATTTAATTTAAGAATTGACATTTCACTCTATTTTAGATGATTTGCCGATTTTAATCAGAATTTTTCATGTACGAAAATACAACTCGGCTTATACGCGAGTTTTCAATTTTTGACAAAAAATCGTCCTAAAATTAGGGGATCGGCTTATATGCGAGTATATACGGTAGTTCTTTATGCCTCCTTTGAGCAACTAAATCGCGCCGATCGCCGATGTTTCGCATTCGAAGTCGCCGCAAAGCTTGCTACGCATCGCGTAGCAACGCAACCAAAATTGACGTTATTTCCCAAACATATAAAAATAACTAAAAAAAAATTTAGTTTTTTTAATAAATAATTAATTGGTTTGTAGAATATATGAAGATAGTACACATTACTTTAAAAAAATTTTGGATGAAAGACTTGAAATTTTAATAAACATAGTGAACGAAAAAAAAAACTCAATGCAACTGAAGTTTTTTTTTAATAGTATGAATTTTAAATTTGGTTTTCAATTTTCATCAAAGATGTCATATTACTCTTAAAATGAAAATTTGTATATATTTTTTTAATTTTCCGGAATTTTTTTTAAGTATTTAATTATTTTTTATGCAATTTAATTATTTTGAATAATAGCTTTATTCACACAATCATCAGCTTCTTAACATAATGTGAATTAATACATTTTAAGGTTAATTTTTTTAGTACTGCATGAACTTGGTAATGTTGCTACATAACGTAAAGTGGCCACTGCATTTTTCAAGTCTAGTGGCCACTGGCCACCATCAGATTTTGTTAATTTTCACCTTTATTTGAATGCCAGGCTAGTCTTTACACAAAATACTTCATAACTACAAAATGTAACTTTATGAAATTTATGGGTATTTTGCTTAAAAAATTAGGAATTTAATGTGGTATTTTTTAAGTTTGTACGATGTTACATTCGAAAATTATAACTATTTTAACGTTAGAGGGCAGTTTTTTTTTAATGAAACCATGAAGTTTCACTTAAAAATATGCAAGTTTTCGAAGGGAGGTTGTGATTTTGCTAAGTATAAAGGAATTTACAAACATTCTTACGGCGCGTGTAAACATGAAAAACGTTGGGGAAATCATTTTAAAAAATTGCAAAATTTTTATTTCTGTTCAGGTTGGCCATTTCTACTCCCATCTAGTTGGTAAACTTGTGAAACATTTGGCTTTTTTTTAATGAAACTAAGAAGTTTCACTTTAAAGAGAAAGAGACAAATGTTTTACAAGTTTGCCAAGTAGGTTGTGATTTTGCTAAGTCTAAAGGAATTTACAAACCTTCTTACTGCCCATGTAGACATGAAAATAATAGAAAAATCATTGTAAAAAATTGCAAAATTTTATTTCTGCTCAGGTTGTCAATTTCCCTCCTATCTAGTTGGTAAACTTGTGAAATATTTGGCTTTTTTAGAAAGATATTTTATTTTTCCTTTTTTAGTTTTTAATTTAGCAGGGGCTTCGTCCCTTGCTATTATTCTCCAAGAAATTCAACATTTTGTTTCCATACAATCCCTATCCATACCAATAAGTGCTGGGTAAAAGAAATGTCATTGTTGTACAACTTCTGCTAAACAATGAAAACATTTTGAAATCTGATAATTTTTTTTTTAAAAAAAACCTCCAATTTTGCATAAGTGGATTTTTTTTATCTCCAACAAAAAAATAGAATTTTCGAAAAAGGACAATGTTTTTTTTTATAAACGGTCCGGTTAATTGAGAATTCAGGATAATTAAATGCTGGATAACCGAATATTTACAAGTGAAACATCCCCTATCCAACAAAATTGTTTTTTCTCCAAATATCTGAAGTAGAACCGAAATCTTACGCGAACATACATAAAAAAAACATAACTGTCGATTTGATAACCTCTCCTTGGTGCACATTTTTTTTTTTTTTTTTAAGTTATGGTTGGCATGCTGGGCAGTCAGTTAAAAATAGGTTGAGATATATCAATAACTACTCAAAGCAATTGAATAAATCTAGATTTAGATAAAGTTTATTTTTCACAGAGGGTGATGTAGCAAGCAATATTTGATGCCATCTACGCTAACTAAAAAAAGTCGTACATCTCTTACTTCACAAATTGATCACGAGCAACGCCGGGCCATATTGCTAGTCAATTAAATAAAAGGTGTCAGCTTTAGGTGCATTTACTTTACCACTGTGTAATTAAAAATCAATGGTTTAATAGCCTTGCGATCCCATGTTGAAAGGAACCCACTGAAAGTCATAGAAGCACCCAGCTGTTGCTTACCGTACGGCATGAGAACAGACATGGCCCTCTGGTGGTCCATCTGGGCCAACATCTTGTACAGGTGGTTGATGGTCCCGTTCTTCTCGCTGTACTTGTTCAGGAGTTCCCAGGTAGGACTCTTGTCCCTGTGGATGGCCTGGCCAATGAGAGTTAAAGTGGTCACGTCATAATTCATGTACATCCCGCCTAGAAATATTTTTTTAAAAAAATTAGTCAAAATGGAAAGTAATTGTTCAATTGCAGTAAGGTATTCAGCATCAAATTGTAAGAAAGAATGGACAATTCCCACATTTTTTAAAAACGTGCAAAAACCACTTTTTTTAAATAAAAAAACCATGCTAATTTCAAATATCCACACAAAAATCACCCAAAAAAATTATTTTATTAAGTATAGCAAAATGAAAATCGCTAAATTTGACTCCTACTCGAACCGCTCCGCTACGACTGCTGATATGATTGTGACGCGTAAATAACCTAAACACAAATAAGCGTATTGGGGGTAAAGCGTTCTATTTGTTACTTTCAGGTTCTTTGCTTTACAGATTGTTGGTTAACAAAAATGTGAATTTCTCACATCATAAAGTTAAAATAATTGAATCCCTCTATTTAAAAAAAAAGTAAGCCCTAGGGAGAATTTTTAATCCTTCCCCTGTTATTCCGATCGTACCTCAAAAAGTAAAAATCCTTAAATTACGAAATTAACATAATTTGCTAACAAATGTTTATGATAAACAAGACGAATATATTTTTGTTTCAATATGATCATTAGTTTAGAAATTATTTAATATTAAAGTCGTCGTTAATAAAATTTCGCTTACAAGTAATTTTGTCCGTCGAGTTTCTGACACACTATTAAAAGGAGAGATCCAATTTTTTGTTGGGGGTTGGCGGAGCAGGGGGCGGAGCCTGCTAGTATAATTGTAATCCGAAAACTTAAAGAGCTGTAAGCTTCTCTTTGTCATGTTTTTCAAGTTTGGTCCATTGAATTTGAATTTAGTGCCAAATTTATCAGTTCCCATTAAAGACGAATTGGTGCATATATTTTACATGTACTTATTTTAAGTTATTGTTGTTATAAAATTTAATGACAGTATTAAACAGCTATGTGGCTTTTTAAAACTATCATACATTTTTGAAAGCCTCATAATTTAGAATTTTTAGATCTTTGCTTAACGTGTCTAATTTTAAATGTGACATGATTTCAATGTAATATTTGACACAGGACTGTATATAATAGAAAACTTAAGAATTTAATAAGTATAATATATAAATAAATTTTTAAATAATTAACAGTTTTAAAAAAGTGTATTGCATTTTAATTAACATAAAAAGTTTAATTATTTAAGAATACTTTATGAAATAAAAGTTACTTGCAATGAGTTGCATTGGAAATAAAAAAAATATATTCAGTTAGAAAAAACATTTAAACGAAACAGTAATTTTGTCAAGCATCCAAATGAAGATTTTGAAATTTACACTACAGTACAACAGAAAGAGTCATAGAGGACGAACGAAGCGGTGGGCAGCCGCTGTCGGCGGCAATCAAGTCTACTGCTAGAAGAAGCCCATCAATAGGCATTTCTCGAGAGCAGTGCCAATGTCTCTCGGACAGTTATAGTTGCATTGAATATCAACCCCAGGACCACCCACAGTGTGAGACGAGACTGAAATTGGAGATGGGGCATTCACAGTATAAGGCCAAGTATTTGTTACCATTCTTTGCTTTGATCCTGGAGCTGTAGGCAACTCTGAAGTTCCTATACTCAGAGTGGTATTAGTAGAAATCTCCTCGAAGTTGTTGTCTGTTACTAGAAAAGAGAGGGCATTTTCTACCCCTTCTTACAAATATGTTGTATGGGAAGTTTCTTAGATAAAACTATATATATATAAGAAAGTACATATATTTCGAATACCTTCGTGTTTATAAACAATTACTCGATTTCCACAATTAGATTTTAACCATTTTAATTAGTCAAGTATCAGCGTGGTAACCCAAAAAGGCAAGTATTAAAATATACCTATATTTTATTATTCTAATACACAATGAATGGATTCACTACGTTACAGTTTATTTGCAAAATTCGGATAATTAAACGCAAATCTTAAACGAAACCATAAAGAGAAAATTTATAAAAAAATTCTTGAGAAAGTTGTAAATTAAATACCTAATTCTTCCCACCGATAGTCAGCGTCTAGAATGCGACACAGATTTTTCCTTGGTTTATAAGGCAAATCATGCAAATAAACAGTATTTGCAGCCATTATTGTTTAGATTGGTTTGAACACTTCCGGCTGCCTATTTCTGGCCTCATTAAAAAGTTTCACACTGCCAATACACGCTTTGTAATTTCAAAGTAACTGGGTTCACGTCCTCATGGTCTGGTCTGGTTTGGTTAATAAACGTCGCACTAGAGTTGAACAGTGGGTTATTGGCGACGATTCGGGGTCTATTTCGAAGGAAAGACCCAGGAACACATACACATTCATACATGCACCTCGTTATTTTAGAACCATGGTCAGATGACGAGGAAACACTTGAACTGGCACCCAACGCCTTCAATAGACGTCGGGACTTTGGACACCGATCAGATGTATCGTTCCACAGTCCCGTACACACGCCGTTAATTTTTGCGGATGTTCTGGACGATTTTTCTAGTGTTTTATAACAAAGCTGGCAACTCTCCGATTACAAGTTCACTACTTTTTTTACTTTTCTTTGTCAAGTCCATCGCATAGGATCGAACCAGGAATCTTCGTATTCCCAGCTGACGCCTTTTACCGCCTGGCCACAGAGCCGCTCCTCATAGTATAGTTCAAAATTACCAGGCAATGTTCTCGAGTCTTCAATTTAGGATTGATCTCGAACCATCACTAGTAGCTCATTGTGCTGGCCGAGCCGAGCATTCTACTTGGTATTCGAAAATGCAATAGAAGAAGAGAACAAAGATAAACTTACAAGCAAGAAAGTAATACGAAGACATTAGTAATTAGTAAACAACATGTAGCTAAACAGAGGATTTTGTATATTTTCTATTACCTTAAAAAGACGTTTTTTAGTCGACGTAATGTATCTGTTCACAAGTTTAACTTATTTATTCGGTGACAAAACTCATGTCAACAACATGAAGTAAGTTATTTTTAGAGTTGTTCTCTTTTTGGACTGACATTTCATGGGAAATTTTATGACTTAAATGAAATTAGAAGGCAATTTTTTTAGGGAAGGGGAGATAAATTCGGTAGGCTAGTAAAATACAAATAGTATGAATGACAAGGAGTGATGCTGGGAGGGGACAGACAATGCATTGTTCATGAGCACTGCATAAAGGCATTGTACATGGGCACAGCATAAAGGCATTGTACTTGGGCACGGCATAAAGGCATTGTACAGAGATCCAGCATAAAGGCATTGTTCAAGGACCTTGCATAAAGGCATTGTGCAGGGACCTGGCATGTAGTGTCAGATTTAACAGCTGTGTCAAATGGACCTGAGCCCCTTTACCTTCGATACGTTTGGGACACCCTTGACTTCAGAAATTAAATTTTTTTTAAACATATTTCAGTACGGATTTCTCTCTGGTTTTCCCTTTCCTTTTATCCTATGCGTAGATAAGTGCCAGTCTTTGACTGGCCACTCCTTGTTACAGTACAGCGTCCAATTACCAAAAAGGACCGTGACGATAGTACTTACACTTCCCATTTCATAGATTAAAGATTTATAATATTTTTAATAGATTTTGACATTGTTAGTGTTTTATGAGGGGCTAAACAATGATACACTCAAAAATTAGGCGATTAGAAAAATAGTGATTTTTTATAAAAGTATTATACTTGTATTAAAATTTCTGAAAGAAATATATAAAAAAAAATTATAAAGTTTTTTTTTATGTCACACAAATCCTGAGATACGCTCCCTTAAGACTGTGTGACATAGTAATTTAAAAGTGGACCCCTTGAAAGTTTTGCGACCTGTGCCCTTTCTCTTAAATCTGACACTGCCCGCATGTCAAGCATAAAGTGTTGAACCACTAAATGTAAAATTTAACAAAATCATTCTAATATGAAAAAGCAATTTTTACGATTATACGGTCGCCCTTGGCGACTTTTCCGAAAATCCTATACTCACAACGATAAAACCTTGCTTGGCGACAAAAACCCGCTTGGTTGCCAATCGAAGAATTCCTCCATTTTCTCCCTGCATCGCGTGTGGCGCCGGGTTGCCAGATTTGGCAAAAAATCAAGGCGACCGTGAAAGAGAGATAAACCATTTTCATTCAGGAAAAGTTTTTTGTATTTGTGAATCTCTTTAAACAACTTATTGAATATGTCTTCAAGAAGGAACAGAGATCCGTGGTTCATCGTTTTAAGTAACCTATTGCTAAAAAGTAAACGTAACCAACAATCACAAAATAACATTTTAATAACTTTTCACCTAAAACAATCTATTATTTTTTTTTAAAATTTGAATGGCTAAAAATCGGACATTTTTTTAAAGGACATTTCTATAAAGTTACTTCTACTGTTACAAATTACTCAACATATACTTATGAAACTTTTAATTTAGGTGTTCTGTAAATTATTACAAAATATTACTTACTCTCTGCTAAATTTTAAGTAACCTTATAAATAGCTTTTTTAAGAGTTAGTTATTAGGATTATTTTTGATGTTATATTTAATATTATTTTTCTTTCCGGTGTTTGAAAAAGCAATTTTTTTTGTAAAAAGCACTAAAGATCTTTTTCACCAAAATGTCACTTGGCCCGTTCTCGTGTCTTGCATTGGTATGGCACTTTGTTTGATCTCTTTTTCTGTAGAATAAAAAACAAACAACAAAACACTATATATATATTTATATTTTAAATTGGACTTTCAAGTCATTTTTTGTATCGTAAAATCATCTAATTTTTTAGCTAGTATTTAAGCGAGAGCATTTTTTCACCAAGAAAGGGGATCAAACAAAGGTGCCTGTTTTCAGAGATATTGCAATTTAGCTTGGTATTGCTTTTATTGAATTGAACGTAAGCAAAAAATTTAAGCAATTTAAGCGACAACATACAAAAGTATCATGGTATATCTAATTTTTTATAGATTTTGTCGGTTTAATAAGGCTCCTTCTGTGGTTCTTGTAAAAGGAAAAAATTCCTTACAATTTTAAAAGTTAATCGTAAGCTATTTAGTAAATGATGGAGAAATATATTTGTTCATAAAGTATGGTAAATAATCAATCCATTTTAAGAAGTCGACAGTGATGAATATAATCTAGTAATGATTATAAAACATTGCGCATGAATAAAAAAAACGTGAACAACAAAGTAATAAAATTTCTAAGGTAATCATCTGTAATCATTGCTGTCAAATAAGTTGCAGACAAGTCTTGCTCACTAAAATGCTGTCTCAGACCGTTTAGGATTTTTCTGCTACTTAGGCGCCTCTACAATTCGTGTAGCCTTGTTAAGTTTTTGAATTCGAAACTCACAATGGAGAAAAACCTCATACATGCAAGAAGTGTGCAACAAATACTTTATTGAAAAGAACCTTTTTTGGCACTTCCCCACATTGCTTTTATAGCGCACTTTAATAACTTTAATCGGTCTCGCTGCGATGGACGAACACTCGCCGGGCGCGATTGGGCTTGCAGTGTCGTGTACTTGTGAGAAACTGCATATTAAAGTGGAACATCTCCTATTTAACAAAAAAAAAAAATCCAGATAACTGAATTAGAACAAAAATCTTGTGCGAACATACATAAAAAAAAATACATAAACAGTCGAATTTATAACCTCTCTCCTACTTGCGCGATTTGGAAGTTTTAATTTAAAGTTTCTGGCGATTTTATTTTTAAACTTTTGGTGGGCACGTTGTACAGTCGATTAAAAACGGTGAGTTTTACAATTCCATTTGACATGTTGACTTCACAGTTTAAACCATTTGTGTGAAATTGTATATAGTGGAAAACAAAGATTTGTTGAAAATGAAGATTACAGTATGAAGCCAACATATCACACTAAAGTTTACTTGAGGTATACGAAACTTAAACTTGTAGCAAGAGAAATTCATGACAAACAAAATACAGAGAAATTTAAACTTATGACAAGTGCTGCGAGAACTAGACCTTACCAATGACTCAAAAATGAGCAGGTGCCGCTTAAAAAGTATTCATGAACCAAACCTTATGATACAGTGGGGACTGTGTCTGCTCAATTTTTTTACGGAACACTCGCCTTGAAATTAACACAATAAATGAATCGATTATTTTTTGCTTTGGAGAACAGAAAATGCGATTTATAAGTTATATGTATATATATATAATATATTCCAACAGTCCCTAGAAACGTTGTTATTAGTTTACAAATATTTTAATTACACTGAAATTAGGTGAATGTATTTTTTTAAAAAATAAATAATTTTCAAAAATTGCATGAATCTCCTCTTCAATAACTATCTAATGACAAACTTAATATTAAAATATGAAACATTACATATATTCTCATTGTAATTAGTTTCAAGTGATCTTCTCAGACCATAAAAAAAAGTGTCTTTCTAAATGCTTTATTTTTGTATTACAGAATGTTCGATGGACAGCTCCCCAAGAATCCGCAATACTTTTGTAAAATGCATTTCTTTCAATCAGTTTAAAATTATCTTACTTACACAAACTCATACAAAAAGATAGACTTGGTCTCTGTCCAGAATTATTATTAAGAAAAATCAACTCTTGTCCAAAAGTATTATAGATAAAAAAAAGTCTAATAACTTTTCTCATGGATCGTCCAGGAAAAGAGCCCCACGCGTGTGATGTGTGCCG